>JAZKJV010004773.1:0-251496 GCA_037367405.1 Ottelia alismoides
TCACCCTCTCCACTTGTATCTTGTTCTGGAGAGGGATTCGTGTCCTCATCACTGCCATCATCAAGGGAAAAACTCATCTGCATCACAACTCTCAGTGGTGTCCTCAGCTAATGTCTGATTCTCATAAAAGATCACATCCCTGTGCCTGGTAACAGTCTTCTTCCTTGGATCCCAAAGACGGTATCCGAACTCTTGATCTCCATATCCAAGAAAAAATACAAGGCACTGTCTTGTCATCTAACTTCTTCCGCTGATCCTTGGGTACCAATGCATAAGCCTTGCATCCAAACACCCTCAAATGAGCATATGAGGGGTCTTTCCCCTGTCCAAACATGCTCTGGAATATGAAAACACAAAGGAACTGATGGAGATCGGTTTACCAAGTAGCATGCGGTACGAATTGCCTCAGCGTAAAAAGTCTTAGGCAACTTCGTTGTCTTGAACATACAACGAACTCTCTCAACAATGGTCCTGTTCATCCCCTCAGCTAGACCATTGTGCTGGGGTATACCTGGCTCTGTCCTCTCATGCCTGATGCTGTGCTCTGCACAATAGCCCTGAAAGCTATGGAAGGTGTACTCTCCCCCATTGTCTGTGCGTAGACACTTCAATAATTTTCCTGTCTCGCGCTCAACCATGGCATGGAATTTTTTGAAGCAATCAAACACTTGATCCTTCGATCTCAGCACATACACCCACACCTTCCTAGATGCATCATCAATGAAGGTGACACAATACATGTTGCCTCCCAAAGAGGCTGTGTCCATAGGACTACAAACATCAGAATGAACCAACTATAGAAGGTCTCCCTTCACCTTGGATCTGGCTCTGTATGGTGCGCTCCTGCTCTTCCCAACCTCACATGCATCACAAGGAGACAAAGTGATGTCATTGTGGTAGGGGATCAACTCTCTTTTGCTCAAAAGCTGCAAGCCCTTCTGGCTCATGAGGCCAAGCTGACGGTGCCACAAATATGAATTATCTGCTTCACTAGCATGCAAACTGCCATCCATGACCTTCACTCTAGTCATATAAAGTGTGTGACACAGATTACCCTAGCCATGATGAGAGAACCCTTGCTTATCTTTCATTTGTTGTCGCCGAACTTCAGATGGTAGCCTTCACTATCTAGCTGTGAGCCAGATATAAGGCTAAGCCGCACATCAGGAACATGCCTCACATTTTGGAGAATTGAGCATCCAACATCCGTCTGAATCGAGATGGTGCCCATGCTAATGATCTTAGAGTAACTCTCGTTACCCATCAAGATTCTCCCATAATCACCTCTAGTGTAGGTGGTGAAGAACTCCCTGTGTGGAGTTACATGATAGGAGCGGTCGTGTCAACGACCCAATCCAAATCACTCCCTGCATGCAAGCACTGGTCCTGGATGGTGAGAATCACATCATCTGCACTTTCATCTGCCACAACTGTAGCTAAATTCCCATCTTCATTTTTCCTGTTCTTTCTTCTTGGCTTCAGCTTGCTCTCTCTTCCAAATCCTGCAATCTCTCTTCTAGTGGTCGGGTTTCTGGTAATGGTGGCACTTTCCTCTGCCCTTGGACTTGTCTCTGGATTTCTGCCTCTCCTGTGACGCTCCTCTGCTGCTGGATCTTCCTCTCCTCTCGACTGCATACACATGTGAAGAGGAGGATGTCTCTCCGGATGAGCGACGTCTAATCTCCTCATTGAGGAGATGCCCTTGACCATAGTCATGGTCAACTTGCTATCCTTCGCAGAGTTTCTCACGGTGACTACTAGAGTCTCCCAACTGTCTGCAAAGAACTCAATAAGAGAAGTGCCTGCAACTCATCATCAAATGTCAAACTCATGGATGTCAACTGGTTGATAATGCTTTGGAAATCATTCAAGTGCTCCGCCACTTTGCAACCATCCTTGTATTTCAGGTTCACAAGCTTTCTAATCAAAAGGGCTTTGTTTGTTGCGATCTTTTGGTCATAGAGTTCGGACAACTTGTCCCACAACTCCTTCGCATTGGTCTCTTCGGCAACATGATGGAACACGGACATGTCAAGCCACTTCCGAATGGTCCCAATGGCCTTTCGATTCAACTTTGTCCACTCACTTGCGGACATGTTCTCCGGCTTGGCGCTCTCTCCCTCCACCGGATCGTGGAGGTCCTTGCAATACAAGATATCTTCCATCTTCGCCTTTCAAATATGCCAATTGCTGTTTGTGAGCTTAATCATAGTGCCTTCATCATCTTTGCTCATTTTGCTCAACCTGAGCTCTGATACCACTTGTTGGGGATATATGGACACAATCAACCCAGGAGAATCCCCCTAAAACTGTAATGCAGCAAAGATGGCACAACACAATATATGTTCCCCACACGGGAACTCAATAGCAACAATGACAAGCAACCACAAGCAACCACAACAAGCAATCACCACAAGAGACAATGATTTTACGTGGAAACCCTTACTCAATGTGAGCAAGGGAAAAACCACGGGGCAAGATCTCAACCAATCACTACGGTCAAAGGGAGCCAAAGTTCTTCCCGATTTTGTTGCCCACAAAACCGAGGTACAAGCCACACACAATGGATAGTTTTTCTACAAGTAACTAACTATCCCTAGGTATCCAAAAGACCAATATTGTGCTCAGAATTAGATAAATGGATTGACTTCCCTTGTGGGCTCTCGGATGGACACCCAAACTCGGCTTCGGCTCCTTGAGGTCATCCGCAACGACCTCCACGATGTCCTCTCGAACTCGGCCAAAGAAACCGGCCTCCCTCTCAGCCCTAGCTGCAGCCCGCGTCGACAGGGGAAGGGGAAGCCCTATTGTGACCTCCTTCCCTCTCGACCTCTCTCTTCCTCACACGCGTGGAGGAGAATGGCTTCTGACGAAGCCCTTGCCGCTGCTCTCTCCCTCAAGGTGGAATGGGGCTGGAATGGTGGTAAACGAAGAAGGCTTCTTGCTCTCTGGAAATGAGGGGTGTCTCGCCTCTGGAATTGGAGTGGACGTCTACCAATAAGGGACCCTCAACTTGCTGGTCAAATTTCACAAAAAAGACCCTACAAAAGGGGTAACGTGTTGCAGCCCCACTTGGGTCTGGAATAATACCCAACAATTTTTTTATAGCAATTGTGTTTCTGCCTCCTATTTCTAATATAAAATGATTCCCTCCCCATCACTGGTTCAAAGCCACTGACAAATGAACATATTCTTTAAACCCACGAAAGATTGATATGTGATATAATGATCAATATGGTATTTTAGTATACAAAGATTGCATTCATATATAATATAATATAGAAAGCTTATTACTAATATATGATCTACCAATGTGGAAAAGAACAAGGATCCTTTTCTCTTCAAACGCTTCATTCATGTATGGTAATATCTCTAAGATCACAACATGATTGCTCTCTACAAATACTACATTTCAATTATTCTACACGATCATACCTTTAAGACTGCAATAAACAATAATCAACAAAGACTAAAATATGATGACCTCTTATCTTAATCAATAACAACCGCATTTGGTATTGATGGTATTGATAATGTTGAATTGGTGTCTTTGTTTCATTGGATTTAAAAAAAACACATATGAATTGTTTGAATTGATTAGCCATAAAATGACATTTTAGTGTTTCGATTTTGTTGATTCCATCGATGTTTAGCAAAACCACCATGACATATTGTGCCATTTGAATCCATACTTGTCACATCAATATCACATTATTTATCCTATATTACAATATCACATTATTTATCCTAAGTTACTCATATTCGATTGTACACATGGCAATATAGATTTTCTGAAAAAAAATCATGAGTATTTTGTAACACTTGCGAACTTTTATTGAGTCGGTGTTTTGGACGAGATGATTTGAATACACAGTGGGTGAATAAAAATGATAATTTATATATCATTTTTTATCAACATACCACTACTTTGTATAAATTTGGAATAGAAAAATATTTTTTGATTTAAAGATATTAGATTAAGAAGAGTGCGGTGGGATCCATAAAGAGGTATTGACCACGTAAAATAGGAATCCATTAAAATTTTATGTTCATATTTCATCTCGTAACATCATCATTTTCCAAATATCACTGCATGTTTTCCATACTATTGGGAGCGTGCTTCACATCTATACAATATACTAAAGTTAGGTTCTCCTAACTTTAATCTTCGAAATGACACGTGGATGTATCCCTTGGCCTTCCCCTTTTCATCGTTGGGTTTTGCATTGTCTTGATTGCAGATGGTCCGGCTCTGACTCGTGGTTACCATCCGTTGTTGTCTTCCGCCTCTCCATTTTCTCCTCTGCACGTTGAGACATGGTTGCAAACGTATAATTGAATTTGTAGTTAAACATATAACAATCATTATTGTTCATTACTTGGCTCTTTAAATTCACAATAAGTACTACCACAACCGTTGCTATATCCTTAATAGGAATCATATAACTAACATTATTAACTAATATTTTCTTCTAAGCATTATTAAATTTAGCAATGGTTAATACAAATTTTATTGAATAGATCAACGGATAAATCATCATTACATAAACCTTTAACAATGAATATGACATTCGTTGCTAATTACAATAATAAAATGTAATTTGACAACAAATAATATTTGATGTTGTATCTTCAGCGTTAGAAGATTTTGTAATGAAAATTCAAATTTTTCGTTGCCTCAGGTCAAGTTTATTGCAGTAACATCATTAAATAGGAGGAACATGCATGCAAAAAGGATTTTTAGGAGTTATTTACTCCACAAAGTATGCGGATGTTTGTCTCTCTCTCTATATATATAAATATATAAATATATAATACACATACCTCTACAAATCATAGAAATTCTTATATATTTGAATGTTATAAACTATTATCATTCATATAAATATATGTGAGTATAAAATTTATAAAGGTATTTATGAAATTACCTATATGTGTATATATTATGTAAAAACTCGATATTTTTAAAGTGTAATTTTTCATTCATACTTACATAATTATCTTTTTAATGATAACTTACAAAAAAGGTCACATTTACGCCTCAATTCATGTTTACAATACATATTTCAAAACATTACAATAAAGGTACTAAACTTTGAACTTTAGGATTTCCTGTGTGCACTATAGATTTATGTAAGCTTAATTGCTGCATTTAGACCTTCCATTCCTTCTCGCATGCTTCACACATTTTCAATACGATTTTGACCTTAAGTATATACATCTTTTACAGGATCTTCGATCTACCTACGACATAATTTTTATAGGCAGTCCTGTCTACAAATCACATGGCTTCATGTGGAGCCTTTCTACTCTCATCTTTTTTAGCGCCCCACCCCCCCCCCCACTTCTAGCCCCACTCCCTCTCGCCGAGCGCCCATTCACTCCCTCTCATTCCTCCCCCTCCCACAATAACATGTGCTCCCTCACTCTCTTTTTGTCCGTGCAACCTCTCTCTCTCTCTCTCTCCCTTCTATATCTATAGTAAAGAAAATCATGCTTTAAATCTCCTTAACATACAATAGTAAAATTCTCTCTCATTTGATTTATCTTTATAGACTATCAATAATATTTTTTTCATTTTTAAAAAATCAGAATTAAAAAACTATAGTATAATAATAATTAATACATAATTTAAAACAAACTTAATTTCATATATTAAAGTGTTGTAGTAAAATGATACATTAAATACTTAGAAACTAATTTTGAATTAGTATATACATATTACACAAAATAAATAATTTAATAGTCTATATAATTGGAAATAGTTTTATAACTATGAAATTTTAAAATAATGAAAAGGATAAGAAATATGATTTCAAATATTTTTATGATTTAATAAATTTATGATTTAATAAAAACTTATTTAAAGATAACATTAAATAATCTTATAATTGAACAATAATTTTAAAATGCAACATATGTACACATATTTTGACTTGTTTTCCATCATATTATGCAAGGAGACATATATAGATAGTAAATTTCAATTTATTACCTTCAGGAATCTTATATTATATTTTTAACATTATTTATCTACTTAAATTATTATGAATTTTTGAGTATATTTTTGATAATCCATCATCATATATTGATATGATTACGGTGTGAATAATAACGTAGACAAAAACTAAAGTGGAATATATAAAATATATAAGAACAATAAATGAATATTTTAAACTTTTAAATTTAAACTCTATTTTATGTGATATCCTTTTCTCGTATATATATATATATTTATTATAATGTTTGATGTATTACACAATATTAGTTGTTTGTATGATTTGTAATTGAAATAAACTACGTGTGTATATTGCATCTGAATAATTTTAATTTGTATCCAAAATTCTTATTTGGAAATGCTAACATATGCATATTATTTTTTTTTAAAATTAGTTTCGTGTTATGATAAATGTAAATTGGTTGATTTTGCAATCAACGGTTAATAATTGTTCTATGTGTATTGATATTTCATGATATTAATAGCAATGTTCCAGAGATGTTATATTCACTTATCTATTTTGTAAAAAAGGTGTAATCTGATACCTTGCTTAATTTTCATAATTTTTAAAAATATTACAAATATATGTATTTCCTCCAACCCGTCGCGAAGCGTGGGCAAATACGCTAGTGAATATTTAGTTTCACGCGTTCTTGTTATTTTGATTTACGGATCTGGTATAAAAGTTTTGCTAATACAACCAGATTAGAGGAAAATAATGAGCTTTTTCCTTATTGGTAGACCCAAGATTATGGATTAGACACGGCATCAAATAATAAAAATATTACAATACTAAAGAAATCATTATAAACATCCATATGCATATAGATATATAAAGAAATGTTTTACGTATAAAGCAATTTTTGAAAATCTACATGTGCACTTTAAGTTGTCCTCGTCTAGTTTTTCTTATTTTAAAACAAGTCACGATATCATTATTAGTAATGAACTCAAATATATCTATTTCGTGTATTTAGATTTCTCTTATTCGAAGAATTGAAAACCATACGTTACATTTAAAATGATGAGAAATATAAAACATTCCACATTGGTAAGTGTAACACCGATAATAAGGATGAGAAAATCCCACCAATTATTATATTCGCTAAGTATATTTTTTTATATTTAGCTCTTTAATTAATAATTTATGGATATGTATTGGTGTCTTAGTTCCTATGATTTATTTAAAAAGAAGGGCTTCGCCTGGAGTGATATCAAGATACCTTGAAGTTAAATCAAAATTTATACCTTTCACAAAAAATTAAAGGACACTAATGCAAATTTCTAATAAAGCTAGCTCCAATTATTTTTGAAGATGTCCTGCTGAAACATAAAAAAATGTTAAGGAGGAAAAATAGATGATGGGGAGCCAAACATGTGAAATAAGTTATTTTCATTTTAGAAATTTGATAACAATGAATAAAGTCAAACTTAATCCACCTTATTGTATAGTAGGGATTTTGCTACATGCACTTTGGAGAGCATTATCTGGATTTGTGATAATGGGGAGTCAGGCATGCAGGGGTCTAGGGAGACAAGTGATGGGTTCGCGAGCCGCAAATAGGATGGAGGCGCAGCATGTCCACATGGGAGTTGAAGGTTCAGCTCCAAGAGGGAGGCGAGGGCACATCACGCCCGAGAGGAAGGTCAAGGTACGATGTGTCCGTGAGTGATCCGGGACATGACAAAACCAAGAGGAAGGCACAGTTGTAATGCATCAGAGAGGAAACCGACCAGAGCGCAACACGCTCGATAGGAAGGTCGAGGCGCAATAAGCGCATGAGGGAGCCAAGCCGAACATCTAACACGCGAGGCGGGATGGAGTCATAAAAAGGCACCAAAGGTTGTTTTTATGTTTTCAACGAGAGATAGAGGGGGCACAAATGAAAAATCATATTACTTTGATGGGTACAGAAGAAACAATTCAAATGTCTCCACAAATGGAGGGGGGCAGGGGACATGCTCCCCATGCCCAAAGCATAGGGCCGCCCATGCTTTTCCTTATATACTAATATATTTAAGATGCACATAACAAGTAAAATGACCAATCATTCGCATGTTTGTATCGGGCATATGGATGGATACATATCATATATACAAAATAGGGATTGGGGAGCCTATACTCATGTTCATGTAACTTTCATACACCCGCTTCTTTTCCCCACATTTTTTTGATTTTTTTGAAGTGGATCTTTAAGGGATTTACTCAGGGTCTGTTTGGTTATCGAGTTACCCTTGGATAACCTGGTTTTCCCCCTTTCATTCCTGGGTTGGAATTCTATCACAAATGAATACGACATCACATCCCGTTCATTATTCCAACCCTCTCTAACCCTTATAAATTATCCAAACATCTACTATTCACATGAGGTTACCCCAATCCTCCCCCATCCCAGTAATCAAACATACCCTTAGGATGTTAAGTGGAATATGTATTTTGAATTTCCTGTAAAACAAGCATTCCTAATATGTCCATTGAAAGGGGCCGATTTCAACAAATCTGAAAATTTTGACTGTCTTGATGGATAATGTAGAAATCTTGAAATAAGTTGAAATTTGAATGACAGTATGGTGATGTATTGTGATCTAAATCCAACGATGATTCAATTAAAGAAAATAAAAAAAAATAGAGGAGAAAAGAGGTATGCATGAGAAGTTACCTACACATGGATGTATGCTCCCTTTTCCCTACAAAATATCATAGAGGTACGTTAATTAGTTAGGCAAAGTTGAAAAATATTATCCAATACAACATGTCCAGACATAATTTATAGTGCATAGCATAAGTTCCACATCGCATCATTGTGTAATTCTTCTTTCTAAATTTATGAATGTAATCATATCAAAAAATGTAGCAAAACAAAATTAAGCATACGTCCACTAAACCAATCGTTGAACCTGATCATTAACGTGGATGACATCTCAAGATAATATACACACAAATTTCTTTGGGAAAAACAAAGAAAACACGTGATAATAGAACAACATCACACATCACAACAAGTCGTCGCATTCATTTTCATCGTGTGTATTTCGCTCATTTTCGATTCATTGATCAATGTGAAAAAATAAAAGTGAAAACTCACAATATTTTTGAGCTTATTATTATGATATTACAAGCATATTATAATATTCTTGCATTGCATCTAGGGTTATAAATGGACCGAACCTGAGCATCATACATTTTTTATGTTCGGTTCGTTTATTTAATCGAGCCTAAATTTGTGTTCAGGTTTGGTTGTTTATTTTCAAATCGAATCTGGATCGGATCTCTTTTTAATCGAATCGAACATAAGCGAATATCGAACTTGATAATTCTCTGATAAGAGGGAGTGAAAAGAAAAGAAATGTAAATATAAGTGTATGTGTGTGTCTATAATTAGAACAAACATTCATTTAGTTTTTTTATCCAAGTCTTCTTTATCTTTTAAAAAAATTGATTAATAAGGATTCACCTCTTTGAAAAATGTATAATTGTAGTATATTTTTATATTTATCCATATGAGGATAAGGAATAATGTGGAGATATGCGATAAGTAAGGTTTATACTTGTTTTGTAGATTTGAGGATAAAGAAGGGGAAAATACTATACATATATGATGGATGATGTAATCATGACGTGACTATTTATTTTGAGATAATTTATATCGTGATGAAGCCTACTTATCCCATAAATATTTTGTTATCTCTAGACAAAGTTCACTTATCTTGAGACAAAATCCACTTATCTCAAAATAAGATTCATTTATGCAGATAATGGTTTGTAAATATGTACATATATGTATGTTTATCGAGATTTTAACGAATCAAATCTGAGCGAACCTATGATTTTTAGGTATGTTCGTTTATTTAATCGAGCCTAAACTTGTGTTCAGGTTCAATTCGAGCCGAACCTGAGCGAATATCGAACTTAAAAATATTCTGACACCCCTACTTGCATCATACTATCAATAACCCGATATCTATTAATGTCTCACATGTATTAATCACCGGCTACAAGTGTGCGATTATTGTGATGCCATCAAAGGACGGAGAATAAACACTTGTATATAATACGCACATGTTATGCAATTTATACATATATACTATACGTGTGTGGATACCCAAACTCTTGTGCGGGTTGTGCCTAGTAACAGTTTGGACACACAAAATTTATATTAATTACACGCATTATAATTTATGTGTAACTTTTAAGCTTTTGGAGAGCATGCAATTCATTGTCGCGAGCTCCCATGTTTTAAATATAGATATGATTTTGTAAGAAATGTTCTTTATGATGTACTCTGACATGTTGAGGTTGCTTCAAAGAAAGAAGCATCTATGAATTTTTTTACGGATCCACAAGAGGAGAGATCGACACTCAGATCAGCATATGTTTTAAGTTTTGGATTGGTTGCAAGAAAGCATGCATTTGTTGCTTTGATTGGAGTTTTTACATTGGTGGATCCGATAAGGAGTGATTTTATTGCAGGATACGCTGCATAGAAAGCTGCCTCATCTAAAGTTGCCAAGCATGAGAAGGCTTGTACTTACAATCAACGTGTATTCATCCATTTTGTTTTTTGATACCTTCGGGTTCTGACAATTGAAGAATTAGGGCTCCTCAAAAGGCTCAAAAAAATTATGCACAACAATGTTATGGTTCCCAAGTCTATAGATGTTGTATTTCGAAAAATTGGATTTGTTATCCAAAAAGGATTAGCGGTGCAGTTTGTTGTCCGTCTCGCATCAATCTCTGTAATAGCTAAATCACTGTAATATCTTCACACTGGTGTCGAAGACAAAGACGAAATTGTTAGAGAGCAGCGTATTTAACTGCAATTTCTCATGGTCACGAAGCTCAACTAATATGGGGGTCAATGGCAATTATATGCCTCATAAAATGTAATTTCCGACGACCGTCATCGTTGTCTGCCCCCCAAATATATACAAGTGGTAAAGCTTATCTTTCTCAAAGTTACACATTCGACCTCCAACCCTGAAGCGTGTACATGTTGTGAAAGTTCAATGTTAGATTTTTGAGCCTTGCATGAGGGCTGATGTGGAACGAAGGGCGTTTGCAAGGACGTCAGAGACAATCACTGGATACATGATCATCACCACAAACAAGCTAATATGATCAATGTAGAAGTTTGGACGTCATGCACGAGAAGACGATTATGTGAGAAGACTGACAAATACTACTATGTGAGATTGAATGGATAAGAAAGCACCTCTAATATTCTCACTTAGGTGAGTAACCTCTACATACAAAGATGTTGGAGACAAATTGCTCGAATACTGATAAATGCTCTTCAAAGGATTGGACAGATGTTTGAGACTGTTGTTCTCAAGGTTGATAGATACCGGTCCGAGATATTAAATAGGATAAGCGATGAGAGCGATAACACAAAAGATTATAACATTAATTTAGTGGAGGCAACTTAAATGTTTACGTGAAGAAGAGTGATGTAGAGGAAAGATCGATATAGGGTTACGTCTCATACCTGCCATGTTGCATGGTGGTTGTTTGACGTAAGAGAGACATGTCCACAATGTTGCAAAGGCTTGATGTGGGAGATGCATGTCCACAAAGCAACATGCAACTGTTCAACGCAAGATAGACACCCTACTTCTTAAGTAGGGGCTGGACACACATAATCAAGAGAACAACTAGACGTACATATTTCAAATGCAAGGTATTAGTCATATTCAAGGTTTAGGAAAGCATTGGCTATGCATTTGGACAAGTCACCGAATACTGAATAAGCGGTATGCAAGAGTATATATGCGATTCTATGCGGTTTTCTAATTTTTAATAAAAAAATAAATATATATATATATAAATAATATTACTACTGAATTTATGCAATAAAACATAGTTAAAGAAGATATATGAAATAACAATTCATGTTAAATGGTTGAGTAGATACCATTAATCTAATCACAAAAATTTAATCGTAAAAACTTCACATCATATATTAAAATTTTAAATGATGCATTTCATATACCAATGAAAATAATACACGAGCAAAACATAAACATTGCATATACATGATGGTATGAATGCATTGCATTTGTATATAAAAAGCATTCCATATTCTTACAACCGAATATAAGAAGGGGCGAGGCCACAGAGGTAAGCACTTGAATACGGGGATTGGAGAATTGGAGCTGTTAGACAGTATGCAGGATATATGCATACCACATATGTGCTCAGGGACATATAATGCATGATTCATAAAATCAATGCAGTTTACATTCCAGATAGGCATATGCGGCCACATATGTGACTCGTGCGTCCGATTTTACGAGCATCGATCTTATTTATAGAAAAGAAATTCAAAATTTTAGAAAAAATTAAACTAATGCTTTGAAAGATCTCCACGAGAAGAAATTCAAAATATATGGACGGAACATGAAGATGAATAAAGGAAAAATTTGGATTATTTTCTTGTGGAGAGCTCTCACCCACAATAATCTCCAACAACCTCCCCCAAGCACAACTCACACACACCCCGCACGCACACACCACAGTCAATTCCTCTGCTAGCCGTCACCACAACGCCGCCGCCGCTCGTCGGCACCTTCGCATCGCCCTCGCATCACCGTCACTCACCGCTCGCAGCTCCACGTCGTTGCCGCCACCGCCGTCCGACGCCCGCCACCGTCACTGCTGCCACCATCGGAACCCTTAGTGGCGGTATCAGCTTCGATCTGTCTCATCATTGCTGCAAGGCTGTAAGAGCTTCTCAAACGTTATTGCCATTCTGTATGACGTTTAAATACTACTGGTGTTGGAGTACCGATCGGCTCACTCGTTTTGGAGTTATTGACATCTCATCCTTCATCTTGCTTCTAGATCCCGTTGTTTCATTTAGGTATTCCCAAACGGGTTGTTGAATGGAATCTGGGAATGGGCGTATTGGTATCCGTTGTAAAACGGATAATGATATCATCTGACGCTTGCCCATAAAAGCATCCAAAGCACATCTAATGCGTTTATGTCATTCTAAGCCATCTAATTGAAGCTTAACTATAATTTTATGGTCTCATCTCTCGGCCACCGGCAGTAGGCAGACACGCATGCGGAAAACACAGATCTTGGATATGGAAGCATGCACTGACTCGTAAATAGCTGATCATCAAGGACGAACCTCAAAAAAAGCCAGTTGGGGGTTTCAAAGTCTCTTTCCCAACCCAATCTAGTCTCTTTCTCAAAGTCGATTCAGAGATGCAGCAAAAAAAGCTGAGGAGGCATTCACACTATTATAGCAAAGGGCTTGGCCACACAAGATATCACTAGGGAATCAAAGAATCAGACGCGTTGAGAGCGCAAGACGATGCATTGGTACATCTACATTCTGTCCTGAATCGAAAGACAACTGGAACATGAGAGCCATGGATGGCAGACGAGGACAAGGAAGAAAATGGATATTTCTCACTCAATCCCGGGCATCGACAAGCCCTCGAATGGCCCTTGATTGTCAGATCAGAGCTGTCCCTTTTATATAATTTTGGTAGTTATGGGTTACAGCATCTTCTTCCCAACATTTCTGAACATGACCCGAGAGGATTCCACGGGAATTTTTATTATAATTTAAAGGTAGATTTCAATAGAAGAGAGTTTGAGAATGCGAAGCTCCATACTATGGATACAAATATTGTCAGATACAATACACACGCTTCACCTATCCACACCAGACTCCATAGCAATACACAAGTATTGACACAATTATCAATTGAACCAAACACATATTGATATTGATATTGGGAAACATAATTATTTACAACAAAACAATACACACACACACACATATATATGTATATACGGAAAAAAGGAGTATGCTCATTGGGAGCATGCATCTTACATGCTCCCACCCTTTTTCCCTGCATTTTTTTATTTTAAAAATGAAACCTAGGAGAATTTAGATCGCCATATATCACCATGGTGTCATTCAAACTTTAACTTAATTTGCTACTTTTATCCCTCCATCAAGACTGCCAAATTTTAACGGTATCGGAATAGCTGAAATCGATTTCCTCCCTATTGACATGTTAGGAATGTATGTTTTACATGAATTTTGAAACACATATTTCACTTACTATTCTAAGTAACCCCCTAGGGTTTAATTTCAAAAAAAAGGTGGAAAAATAGATGGGAGCACGCTCTTATACGCTCACAGGGAGCATGCTCATTTAATCCATATATATATGTGTGAAAAAGGAATATGCTCCTTGGGAGCATATACCTTATGTGCTCTCACCTTTTTTCCTGATATTTTTATTTTTTTGAAATGAAACCTGGGAGAATTTAGAGCACGATATATCATCACGGTGTCATTCGAAATTCAACTTTTCAAGACTTCTATCCCGTCCATCAAGACCGGCAAATTTTAGCGATCTTAGAAATGTACATGCTAGAAATGTCTGTTTTCCACGAAATTTGAAATATATGTTCTACATATTATTATAAGTAAATCCCCTCATTGGTTTCATTTAAAAAAAGGAAAGAGGGGTATGATGCAGCGTGATCGCAAATTATAGGGCCGCATTTATTTAATTAATTAGTCGTCAATTTTATTTACGTTTTTAAGTTGTCGTAATTATCTAATTAAATAATTGAGATCGCCTGTGATCTCAGTGTTTATTTCGTAGATTTTAATTTTAATTTTGATCAATTAATTAGTTAGAGTCAGTATAGGCAAGTCGGTTGTCAATTTAAATTAGTTTACTATTTTTGTAAACCCATCTCTCCTATATAAAGAGATGGTAGTCCAGTATGTTTGGGGCGGTCAAGTATTATTAAGAAATTGAGTTTATCTCATTATCTCCCTATCTCTCCCTCTCCCTCCACGCGATCTCCGCGGTTCTCCTTCAACCCCGCGCTACAGGCGTGTTCTTCTTCTCAACCCTTCCTATTTCTTCTTCTCAACCCTTCTATTTCTTCTACCAAAAATCCACCACAAAAAATATTATTTTTCGCCGACGCCGAAATCCATTTTGCATCAATTGGTATCAGAGCATGGCATTTAGGTCGTCCTCACGACCTAACGATCCATCCAGGCGCTCGCACCGGCATCATCGTTCATCCGAACAAACACGACGAGCCATCTCCACCATCGTCGCCTCCTTCACAGTGACGGAGCACATGGTACGTGATTTGCAGAACAACTTCCAATCCATGTTTCGGGACCTAATGGCCTACTTTGAGGCCTACCGCGACGCCCAATCGAGGCCTCCACCCGTCGAAGCAGCTGCCGCCAGTCTTGATGAAGAAAAACTCGCCGTAAAGGAGGAATCGGCCGCTGTCCAGGAGATTCCAGATCTGAATCCGTCATCAACGGCGGCCCCAATCGCAGTCCCGACCCCTCCTGCGGCTCCCCAGGCCGCCCAGATCCTCGCTGCCCCACCGACGGTCCCTCCCGCAGTCCCGGCGACCCCATTCCCGTCCCCAGCCTCGCCGGCGCCGTCCCTCACCCCCGCAAGTCCCGCCGCACAGAACCCATCCCCATCCGCCATCTCGGCCACCGCCCTTTCCCCACCGACGTCCCCACCAACCCGCGCCACCTCCCCTGCCGCCTTCGCCTACCCCCTTCCCACACGCACCAGCCCTCTCCCCACTCCTCCCCTCCTCCTCCTGCTTCCCCTCAGGCCCCATCCCCCACCGGCTCCCCCCACCAGTCCCCGCCCCCCTCTCCCTCTCGCAGACCTCCCCAGGAACCCCCTCCTCCTCCCGCTACCCCACGATCTTTCCCTCGCCATCGCCACGCCGCCTCTTCCCCGACCTCGCGGCCACCTCCCTCTCGCCAGCCGCCCCCGCGACCCCTGCTGCCACCGCCTCTCTTCTCCCTCCGAATCCCCGCGCCCCCGCCCCTTTCCCCCTTCCCCACCACCCAATGCCTCTCCGCCCCTCACCCCTGAAGCCCGCAAACTCGGCCCTGACCTCCGCGTTCCTCGCGCGCGAGAGAACAGCGGCCATGGAGACCCCCGTGGCCATCAACGCCCGCCACCCTCAAGCCGACACCGCCGCCTACGATGCCACACGGATCCACGGCCCCGCCGCCTTTTGTTGAAGAGAACCGAAACCCTATCGGGGTCTCATGGAGCCAAATCCCTGGGATTGTGGGATTGGACGGTTAGTGGGAAAAATTGCAAAAATAAATTCCCTAAGTTCTCTATTTACAGAAAGGTCCAAAGCAATATGAGAGAAGAGAAGAATGAAGGGGTGCGAAAATTGCACCCACACCCCTGGCGACCGAAATATTTAAGAAAAGAGGCTGAAAATCAGAGATTTGGGGATCCTCCTTATCCCAATAGGACTAGAGCCTTGGGCTTTCTCTATAAAAGGACCCCATGGCTTCATTCCTTAGCCACATCTCCTCTTTTCCTCTCCTTGTGCCATTGCTTCACTATGGATTCTCCAAGGGCCATAGTCTCCATGCCACATCAATTTTTTGATCATCACGGGAAGGAGTCAACAATCAAGACGACGCCGCCGTTCGCGCCACACATGTTCTTCAACCCCGACGGCCGCATCATCCCGCCCGCGTATGGATTCCGCCGTTTGCTCCACATCAATGCTTCCAGAAGACGACGGAATGCGCCGAATCTTCCGCCAAGCCTACAGATCCAGCAATTCGTCGGGAGACGAATTTTTAAAAGCGGAGGAGAGTTGATGCAGCGTGATCGCAAATTATAGGGCCGCATTTATTTAATTAATTAGTCGTCAATTTTATTTACGTTTTTAAGTTGTCGTAATTATCTAATTAAATAATTGAGATCGCCTGTGATCTCAACGTTTATTTCGTAGATTTTAATTTTAATTTTGGTCAATTAATTAGTTAGAGCCAGTATAGGCAAGTCGGTTGTCAATTTAAATTAGTTTACTATTTTTGTAAACGCATCTCTCCTATATAAAGAGATGGTAGCCCAGTATTTTTGGGGCGGTCAAGTATTATTAAGAAATTGAGTTTATCTCATTATCTCCCTATCTCTCCCTCTCCCTCCACGCGATCTCCGCGGTTCCCCTCCTTCAACCCCGCGCTACAGGCGTGTTCTTCTTCTCAACCCTTCCTATTTCTTCTTCTCAACCCTTCTATTTCTTCTACCAAAAATCCACCACAAAAAATATTATTTTTCGCCGACGCCAAAATTCATTTTGCATCAATTGGTATCAGAGCATGGCATTTAGGTCGTCCTCACGACCTAACGATCCATCCAGGCGCTCGCACCGGCATCATCGTTCATCCGAACAAACACGACGAGCCATCTCCACCATCGACGCCTCCTTCAAAGTGACGGAGCACATGGTACGTGATTTGCAGAACAAATTCCAATCCATGTTTCGGGACCTAATGGCCTACTTTGAGGCCTACCGCGACGCCCAATCGAGGCCTCCACCCGTTGAAGCCGCTGCCGCCAGTCTTGATGAAGAAAAACTCGCCGTAAAGGAGGAATCGGCCGCTGTCCAGGAGATTCCAGATCTGAATACGTCATCAACGGCGGCCCCAATCGCAGTCCCGACCCCTCCTGCGGCTCCCCAGGCCGCCCAGATCCTCGCCGCCCCACCGGCGGTCCCTCCCGCAATCCCGACGACCCCATTCCCGTCCCCAGCCTCGCCGACGCCGTCCCTCACCCCCGCAAGTCCCGCCGCACAGAACCCATCCCCACCCGCCATCTCGGCCACCGCCCTTTCCCCACCGACGTCCCCACCAACCCGCGCCACCTCCCCTGCCGCCTTCGCCTACCCCCTTCCCACACGCACCAGCCCTCTCCCCACTCCTCCCCTCCTCCTCCTGCTTCCCCACGGGCCCCAGCCCCCACCGGCTCCCCCCACCAGTCCCCGCCCCCTCTCCCTCTCGCAGACCTCCCCAGGAACCCCCTCCTCCTCCCGCTACCCCACGATCTTTCCCTCGCCATCGCCACGCCGCCTCTTCCCCGACCTCGCGGCCACCTCCCTCTCGCCAGCCGCCCCCGCGACCCCTGCTGCCACCGCCTCTCTTCTCCCTCCGAATCCCCGCGCCCCCGCCCCTTTCCCCCTTCCCCACCACCCAACGCCTCTCCGCCCCTCTCCCCAGAAGCCCGCAAACCCGGCCCCGACCTCCGCGTTCCTCGCGCGCGAGAGAACAACGGCCATGGAGACCCCCGTGGCCATCAACGCCCGCCACCCTCGAGCCACCGCCACCGCCTACGATGCCGCACGGATCCACGGCCCCGCCGCCTTTTGTTGAAGAGAACCGAAACCCTATCGGGGTCTCATGGAGCCAAATCCCTGGGATTGTGGGATTGGACGGTTAGTGGGAAAAATTGCAAAAATAAATTCCCTAAGTTCTCTATTTACAGAAAGGTCCAAAGCAATATGAGAGAAGAGAAGAATGAAGGGGTGCGAAAATTGCACCCACACCCCTGACGACCGAAATATTTAAGAAAAGAGGCTGGAAATCAGAGATTTGGGGATCCTCCTTATCCCAATAGGACTAGAGCCTTGGGCTTTCCCTATAAAAGGACCCCATGGCTTCATTCCTTAGCCACATCTCCTCTTTTCCTCTCCTTGTGCCATTGCTTCACTATGGATTCTCCAAGGGCCATAGTCTCCATGCCACATCAATTTTTTGAGCATCACGGGAAGGAGTCAACAATCAAGACGACGCCGCCGTTCGCGCCGCACATGTTCTTCAACCCTGACGGCCGCATCATCCCCGCCCGCGTATGGATTCCGCCGTTCGCTCCACATCAGTTCTTCCAGAAGACGACGGAATGCGCCGAATCTTCCGCCAAGCCTACAGATCCAGCAATTCGTCGGGAGACGAATTTTTAAAAGCGGAGGAGAGTTGATGCAGCGTGATCGCAAATTATAGGGCCGCATTTATTTAATTAATTAGTCATCAATTTTATTTACGTTTTTAAGTTGTCGTAATTATCTAATTAAATAATTGAGATCGCCTGTGATCTCAACGTTTATTTCGTAGATTTTAATTTTAATTTTGGTCAATTAATTAGCTAGAGCCAGTATAGGCAAGTCGGTTGTCAATTTAAATTAGTTTACTATTTTTGTAAACCCATCTCTCCTATATAAAGAGATGGTTGCCCAGTATTTTTGGGACGGTCAAGTATTATTAAGAAATTGAGTTTATCTCATTATCTCCCTATCTCTCCACGCGATCTCCGCGGCTCTCCTCCTTCAACCCCGCGCTACAGGCGTGTTCTTCTTCTCAACCCTTCCTATTTCTTCTTCTCAACCCTTCTATTTCTTCTACCAAAAATCCACCACAAAAAATATTATTTTTCGCCGACGCCGAAATCCATTTTGCTTCAGGGGTATGAGCACACTCTTATATCCTCCCATGAAGCATATACATTTAACCCTATATATACATAATCTGCAAATATTGACAAAATTATCAACTGAACCGGGCAAGTATTGATATTGGGAAACATAACTATTTACAACAAAGCAATATAATGTGTGTATTGATATTGGGAAATATGATTACAAGTATTAGCATGCTTACATACATACCCACGTCCCTATTTCAGGATACGGTGGAATGATTTTTGATTCAACAATAGTCTGTATCTTTTTTCTTATCTGTCAGTGCTTGTATTCATATTTCCCCATCAAAAACCAGTTCAACGATGGGGGTGCTTTAGCCTCTATAATGGCACAACACTCTGCCAAAGCCATATAAGATAATAAGACTGCATAAAGCTGCATATCATGCTTCCCCCCCCCCCCCCCCCCCCCCGTTTATTAGTTAATTAATTTGATGTGGACACCTAAGCGTGTCTCCCCCTTGTTTGACTCAAAAGAAAGCCTTATTACCATCTCTGCATATTATTCTTTTATGCCAGCGTGGTAGACCACTGGCATTTCTTCCAAGTTTTTATTTTTTATTTCTATGAATCTACTAGAGCTGTATAAGAGTTGAGAGGAGGAATAAAAGAACCATGCCTCAAATATCGAATTTGATGTCATTTCGTTAAGTTTGGAAAGGGAGATTTCGAGAAAATTTAGCTGATATGGTCAAAAATTGTGGAAATGGATTAAACATATACTTTTTTGAAAAAAGTCAAGATTTTCAATGTTATGCAGTCAATAAATAAAATACAACAATTGTTAGGTTAAAAACGTGATTAGGAGAGTTGACTTGTGTCATATATACACAACGAAATATTGATGTATGTCTTAGAAAGCAAAATACAAAATTAAGAATACAAATCATCATACTCTACAAATTAAATGATAAAAGTATTTACAAGATTATTATAACACTAAATACAAGATAGAAATACCATATAGTAAATACTCACTCTTAAAAGATAGAAGTTCTCGGGGTTGTTCCATACATCATCTATGATACTTCTAAATGTTACCTTATAACATCCATATATCAACAATAACACTCTTATGTCATATATGAGTACATGGCTTTGTGAGCAACCGCATGCTATTTATAGTTAAGGTCAATCATCTCTGTTAAATATGCCCCTTGTATCTTAGTCTAGAATTTCACCTTATATCACCAGATGTCTCCAATATTATTGGAGACATCTCGGTGATATGGGCAATGTGAATCATCCGTGGAAAATTTCCCATATTTCACCTGATAACAATGAGGTTTCTCTCCGTTTCACCATATCTATTCTGTAATTTTTTATATTTTTTATGTGGCTTGTTTGGCGAGTCCTCTTGTTTTAGAAAAGTTTGCGAGAACCCAGAGCTTATGTAGTCGCTTCTGGTATAAACAGATCCTTTTTTAAATGCAATTCTTACTAAAACTTGACTCAAATAACACAGTTCTCCGTTTTTATAAGAAGGAAGACCAACCACAGCTACATAATACACAGTGAGTTTGTGAACGAGATTCCAAGTGAAAATTTTGCTGAAATTCTCCTAAATACAAGCATATGGAAGGAGTAAGATACTTGTCACCACTGTTGGATGTGTATATGTTCATATTTTTTTGCCCCTTTTAGTCATTGTCCAGGATTGCCACCTCACTATTCAACATGCAAATATTTCAACGTAGAAGTTAGGTTGAGTTTTTCAAAAGAAAGAAGAAAAGAAACTAGATTGATGAGGGGTTAAGTTTCTCGAATGCTTACTTTTATTACTCAATTCCTGCAAATGCCTGCACATAAAACATACTTCGAGTCTTTTTGAGATTGATAGAGAGTTGAGAGGAAGTGTCTTTTTGAGATTGATAGAGAGTTAAGAGGAAGTGCTTGAATATATAGTTTTTTTCAATGAGCCCTTCTTGAATGCTTGCCTTTATTACCCTGTTCCTGCAAATGTCTGCACATGACACATTCATAGAGTCATTTTGATATTGATACAGAGTAGAGAGGAAGTGCTTGAGCACTCTCATTTTTACTAACGCTTTCTATCATTTTGAGTATAATACTTTATTGATTTACAAATGTTATATATATATATATTCTTACTAGTAGTAATCATTTTCACAAAAAAAAACCCTTAAGTTAATGTGAAATGATTGTATCTTTATTTGTATTGTTGATGTCTTTTTTATTCTTACTAGTGACCATTTCGTATTAATGTTTGTGAAAATGATTACTAACACTATGAACATGATATAATAGTTGTAAATCAATAAGTATTATGCTCAAAATGATGGAACTATTAGTAAAATGAATGTGTTCATTACAATCCTAATGGGCTTAAGGTTTACCCTTTTTTTTTTGAGGCTCGGCTTAAGGTTTACCTTGATCAAGCCACTGAGTTTTTGACAATTTGGAAAATAGTTATGAAGCCCTTTATTGATCCAATCATAATAGAAACTCAAGTTCAGTTACTCCGTTTCAACTAGAACAAAAGAGAAAAATATACCTTAACTTTAAATATGGAGTCATGTGATGTGGAGGGCCAACCAAAACTCGACCCTTGGATTTATGCGATTTTTTGTTTTCTTCTCCGGTAAGATGCACTTAAATACCCAACAAACTGCAGCTTTTTTATGTTTTCCTGTTCTATGTATCTACTTATATCAAGCTTTCAACATCATAAAGTCCAGCACTCTTTTTTTTTGAAACCAAAATATAGTCTAACACTCTGTGCATGATCCTTTCTTTTATATGACATCTATTCCTCGCGGGTGCAGATAGCTATAATGTTTTGTTGTAGACATGCACAGTGTCAGTTATACATTACGAAGACCGATTACTGATTTCCCTTTTTCTGATATAAAGTGCTAATGTCGGATTTTTGTTGCCATTAATGTCTGTAAAGAAGTAGCCTTTTTAAAAGATTTTAATGTAAAATTTTATATGATTGAAAAATTTCAGTTACATGCAGAATTCTGCTGGCAAAGATGAAGATGATTATTCTCCATGAAAATATGCTACTCTACATTATGAAGACTGATCGAACATTGGCTTTTTTTGCTCGAGCATCTGTGAAACATTAAACATCCACATATGATGTTATGGAACACAGATCCCAAGGAGTTGGTTTAACATCTCAGAAGTCCGTACATTTGACGTCTGGCTCTAGTGATATTAATCCTAGAGTTTCAGATGTCAAAGCACCTAGTAATGTTCCTGTGTTGAACTTCTCAATTCAGACCGGTGAGGAATTTGCTCTTGAGTTTATGCGAGAAAGGGCAATCCCCAAAAAAACATCTGGTCAGAATGTATCTGGGGATCAAGCTATTGGCACTGGTGATGTGGATGTGAAGAGCGGTACAATTAAATCTATTTCACACTCTGAATATGGATCTGATGCACCAATTCATGCGACACAAGAAAAGGAACACGCTAAGGATATCGAAAGAAAATGTTTCTCTGAAACAGAAAGGAGTTTGTCTGAATCTGCAAGAGCAGCATCCTTGGCTCCGCTTGGTGATAGGGGATCCAACCGTGGTTATGTTTCTTCGTCATCTTCCATTTCTTTATCAAATAAGATGAGATTCCTTTGTAGCTTCGGTGGTACAATCTTACCTCGGCCAAGTGATGGCAAACTCAGATATGTAGGGGGTAATACACACATACTCTGGATAAATAGAGATATCTCCTGGGCGGAACTCATGCAGAAGACACAAAGAATTTTTAGTCAATCTCACACAATTAAGTATCAGCTCCCTGGTGAGGATCTGGATGCTCTGGTGTCCGTGTCATGTGATGAGGACATGCAGAACATGATGGAGGAATTTAGTACACTTGAAGGTGGCGAAGAGCCTCAAAAATTAAGGATGTTTCTTTTCTCTGCAGGAGAATTGGATGAGATGCAATTTCATTTAGGAAGTAGAGACGGTGATTCCGAAATTCAGTATGTTGTTGCTGTAAATGGATTGGAGCTTGGATATGGAAAACCTTCAGATATGCATCTGTTTGCGAGCAGATCTGCTAATGATCTTAATCAGTTGCTTGATTACAATGCCAATTATGGGAATTTGACCGAGAAAGAAGTTGTGAAAGAACCGGTCTTGTCTGACGGCTTAACTCTGTCAAACGCCATACCCCATCCCACAATAGCCTCATCTCACCCTCTTACACAGGAAAATCTGTATTATGAAACCAATCAGCAGTTGTATCATCAAGGACAAAGTGGGGTACCTGCTGCTGGAAGCACTTATGTAGTCCCGGCTTCTATTGGTTATGACACAGCCTTCCATACAAAAAGCAGGCTATCAGTTCCTTTAGCAGTTTCACCCGAGTATGGTTATAGCTCTCATTATGAACAGTTTGCTGTATTGCCTCCAGTCAGGTCGATGCCACCCCCTGATCTTTCATTACAAAGACCAGGTGGCCTAGAGAGGCCTCATAGCGAACTTCTGAGGCAGAATTTGGACGTTCCCATGAAGGAGACAGTCTCAAAAAGAGATGGTCAAAGCCAACGAAAAAATGAGGATGAACCTGTCCTTTCCTCGGAAACAAGTTTTTCTGCAGTTGTTATGAAAGAGAAGAGCTCCATTTCTAATCATCAGGGTGATCATGTATCTGTTCCAGATCACGTGGCAGGACTCTCAAAGAAAAAGGAACAGCTATTGGAGACCGCGCAGAACTCTTCACCATCGGAGGTGGAAAATAATCACCAGACATGTCATTTGAATGACCATACTCACATGGGCAATGGGGCAGATACTCCAGCCTACTCTAACTCAGAGTCTGAAATAACAGATTTAAGCTACAGAGATTCACCCTCACGATCTTCCAGAGTGTTTCATTCTGAAAGAATTCCTAGAGAGCAGTCTGAACCAATGAGCCGTTTGTCAAAGTCAGAAGATGATTCACGCACTTCCCAGTTTCTGATGCTTCATTCACAGTCCACTGTGGCGCCACAAGAATCTGCAAGTGAATTAGTTAATCAACTTCAAGGTGAAAACTTGCTTTCTGAAGCTGAGCCCTTCCCCACGTACACCAAACAGCCATCCGCCACTTCAGCAACAGCTCTAGATAAACCATTCCTGCTTGAGTGCAAACAGCTTGCTGATTCTGGGACACTGATGAATCAGCATGAGCCGGGTTCAAAACTTCAGGGTCAAGAGCTTGGAAAGCTTAAATTTGGACATACATTAGTTGTAGACGATTACTCAACAGGTCGCATTAAGGTAGGTACCTTTTTGGCTCCAAAGGCAAGCGAAGGTATGGATGTTGCCAATGACGAACTAAGTTCCTTGTCACAGTTGAACTCAGAGAAATCTGATACAAAAGATTCTAATGCTGTAGCAGGTTCTGATAAGAAGGAAATTTTGAATAAAGATGGGAATTACCACCAAATTGCTTCAGGTAGGCTTCTCGATGGGAATTTATCAGATAATGAGAAAAGCAAAATTTCGGGCCACCATCCTAAGCCAGTTGAGCTGGGTCTTCCCTGGGGAGTTCCTGCCCAACAACGGGATCCTGCTACCTCATTGGCTGCTCTTTATGGATTAGATGTAGCTGCCACACCTATGCATTTCAAAGATGCCATGGGACAAGCTACTTCTATTACTTGCCCGGAAATCTCAACTTGTATTAACCCTCAGGCAGAAACTTTTGATTCTGCATTCTCAAGAAGTGATATCTTAACCGACATCAACGACCGATTCCCCCCTGATTTGCTATCAGATATTTTCAATAATGCAAGAAGAGACGGGGATTCCTCAGGTTTAAGTGGCTTGCATTTTGATGAAGCTGCTCTAAGCTTGAACATGCAAAACCCTGATCCGAAAAGTTGGTCCTTCTTTAGAAACCTCGCAAAAGATCAGTTTGCTCGTAAAGATGTCTCTCTCATAGATCAGGACCTCATTGGTTTTTCCCCTCTTCATAATGTGGATGAAGAATCAACTCCTGCAGCATATGCATATGCTCCTGCACTAAGTGAAGGGATTGAGTTTGGCCAATCTGAAGTTGATTTCAATGAGGAATCTCGGGGTGAAACTGTCGGGGCAATTGTTGACGATTCTAATATTCATGCTGACTATATCAGTTCTCAGGCTTCTCATCATCACAATATAAATCGAAATGGTGAAGGAATGCAGGTTGATAACCCTTACTTGAAATTAGGAGAAAATCTGGGGATCCCCTTCTCGGAATATGAGGTAATCTACCATAATCAATGGCTTGGCTAATGTCTGCATTTTTATGATTTTATCCATGACTCTTATTTCTTTGATGTTTATAGGATGCAGGTCCTGAAACTGATAATACACATAGAACATGCATTGAAATTTCACTTGGTGATCTTGATCTTGGTAACTTGCAGGTATGCAAAATATTGGTGTATTCAATGTGGATTTTTTTGCAGGTGTATAACATTTCATGTTGTTTTTTCGTTTGACAACAATATACTATATTTAGCTTCCTGTTCGTTTCTTTCAAAAAAAACTTCCCGTTTGTTGTCTTAATTAGCCAGTGTTGCCTGAATATCTCTAGATGCATTTTTGTTGATTATTACAAACAGATAATAAAAAATGCTGACCTCGAAGAACTTAAAGAATTGGGATCCGGCACATTTGGAACGGTGTATCATGGCAAATGGCGGGGCAGTGATGTTGCTATCAAACGGATAAAAAAGAGTTGCTTCACAGGTCGTTCATCTGAACAAGAGAGATTGGTAATGTTATCTTGACTACATATTCTTCTTAAAACATATTTTTTTTGCTTTAGATTCTTCTACCTGCATTGCTTATTGGTGGCCTTTATCTTTGCTGCATGAGCAACCCTGCTGGATGGAAGAGAGTTGTTAGCATCTTACATATCTTCAAAATAATATTGTCTCAGATCTTTCTTTTGTTTCAAATCCAACTTAAGTATGCATATCAATTATTTGGTTTTGTTATTAGACCCAGGAATTCTGGAGAGAAGCTGAGATTCTTTCAAAGCTGCACCATCCGAATGTCGTAGCCTTTTATGGCGTTGTTCAGGATGGGCCTGGGGGAACACTGGCAACGGTAACTGAATACATGGTAAACGGTTCACTTATGCACGTTTTACTCCGCAAAGACAGGTGAATGGCATCTAGTTTTTTGCTTGAATATCTTTGATTTTGAATGGTTGGTTATTTACGTGTTTTTACTTCGGACTTTCCGTTTAAATGGATCAGCAGAAATATCGATCGTCGTAAGCGACTGATCATTGCAATGGATGCGGCTTTTGGGATGGAGTATTTGCATTCTAAGAATGTCGTGCACTTTGACCTAAAATGCGACAATCTGCTTGTGAACCTCAAAGATCCATTACGGCCTATTTGCAAGGTATTACGAGTGGCTATTTGCAGGTTACTAATCCTTGTTTAATTATCTTAAGATTTTGACATCGTATTTTTTTATTGTTTAAAAAGTAATAACAGTTTGACCCCCACAATATTCTCTTTTAGTATAGAGACCATCCGAGTAATTTATCACAGTTACATTGTCATGTAGTTTAAATGACAGGCTGCTTTGCGTGGACTTTGGATGATTCTACTCAAGTCCTCTTGTTGAGGATTGTTATTGAGTAAACGTACCTCAAGTGGATGACATATAATAGGTAAACCACAAAAGAGAAAGGCCATGATGTTTGTTACATGACGAGCATTGATCTAAGCTATGCTAAGTTAGAGGGGTATCGACGACTTGCTATAGTTCTCGTCCGCAAATTTAATTCCTTGTGGACTTTATCTTGTCTATCTTGTTTATTTAGAAAAAAGCGTCCTTCAACACGGTCGACGAGATGTGAACATTTATCATGTCGATGTTCCCATGGTTTGGAGATAGCATGTGTTTTAGGTTCTAGACTGATGATTGGTTAGAGGAGGGTCCTGTTTCGTGATAGATTCCCTCGACTCATTCCTATGACAATAGACTGCTAGGGTAGATCTAGCAATTGCATTGTGGTTGCTGATGTTGTTCTTTGGTCTTTTACAACAGAGGTTAAGGGAGTTTATGTAGCTTTTAGTACTTTGGAGTTTGGAGCCAACAGAAGATGACGGCTTGAGGGGGGACTCAGGACCACTGTAATTGGAAGAGGGTGGATTTTCTAGTTCGGAAAAGCCTAAATGCTTTGGCAGCACAAGTTACAAATAGGATTGTAGATGTAGGTAGAGATTGTCGACTAATGTAGAGAGTGCGGGCTCAACGGGTGAAGATCTTCTTACAGCTGCCTAGGAGAGAGCAATGGCCAAAGGTTTCATTGCTAGGTTTATTCTCGAGCAGAAGTGGCTTGCCAATGTGTATGGAGGAGGATGAAAACTTCTAAAATCTTCTGTCGCTACAAGTTTGTGAATGAGTTTAAGAGGAGGGAAAGTGACGACTAGAGGCTTCATGGCTAGGTCTATTCTCGAGTAGAAGTGGCTTGTTGAATGTGTAGGGTATATGAAGAAGACTCCCATCTTTTCTTCCTTTGCAAAATCTGCGAACAAGATTCAGGGGAGGGTATTTCTAGTCTAGATTAATATTTACTGAAGTTTTTGGGTTACAGGCTACTGCTCGAAAGTGGAGAGAGTGAAGCCATATGTTGTCATTCAGACTATGTGGCTAGCCGACAATGATGTGTATTTCCATAACATATGTTATTATGCAAAGGATGTGGATGCCTATGCTATTTTTTTCAAGTCTTGGTTAATGTAATTGTAATGTTTGTTAATGTGATTAATGGAGCTTTCCTTTGGATGAACATCCAACATGGATGATTACCCTTTTTTAAGAAAAAGAGAGCTTTGTGAGCCATCTCAATAGAGAAATCCCCATCTGCCATGCCAACAAGTGTCTCATAGCTTTGTAGGGCCATCTAAGGAGTTCAAAGTATTTAGTAATTCATGGACTTTTGCAGTCTCTACTATGAAAAAGTAGACCACATCAATGTTAAAGCCCCCTTTCCCCCGTAAACAGAACCAAAGTTGACTACTTTAGCATCTCTATTAACCACACAAAAAGCAATGGCTGCACATGGGATTCCTTCCTTCGGGTGCTCATCTTTTTGGAGTTTTTTGACTAAAAGAGTCTTTATTGAATTTAAACAATATCATATTTTCTAGGATTGATCAGAGAAGCTGCATAGAGTTTGGGATGGTAGAACAAACAATCCTCAATAAATTTAAGGGTAACCTCATGCTCAACGGTGAAACATTAAGGCTGGTTGGATGCCATAAATTTCTCTGCGTAGTCTACGAGGTAATTCCCGGTTGCTTCCTTAGATATGGACCAATCACTTTGTTAGCAGTGCCTTATTCCTTGCGAGCCTCAATTCCCCTAGTCTATCCTCATTCAATGGATTGGCGATCGATCTCTACCCTACCGATGTTTGAGATATCGACAGTCAACTCGAAAAGGAATATATTGGGTATATACTAGGATATATCAACTATATTGGTGAAAATCTCAAAATTGGCCTAAAAAGAGACTGTCGCGCAAATTAAGATTATCGTAGTTCTTCAAACAACAAAAAACATACATATACACTTATATGCAATAATAAGGTGTATTTAGTGTATCAATACACATTATGTCGCTCATATCACACATATCCTTGTTGTCAATGGTGAGTCTGCTGATTGTTAAGTGGTATCAAAAAGGAAATGATGAAATTCGAATAGTAACAAGCTATAGGCATAAGGAGGTTGAGATTTCAGGGATGAGCGGAGGAAAGCGCTTGAGTGTGGAGTTTGTACGATGCAAAAGAGAGTGGGTGCAACGGGAGGATCGAGAAGGGGTGCGCGCGTGGTGGAGGGTGTAACGCGCGGAGACGGAGAGGATAGGCAATGATGGCGTTGTTAACGATGGTTGGTTTGTCGTGTCGCACAAGAAGAAGAGGCGGCGTTGCTTTCGGCGCGGCGGGGGGAGACAGTTGGCGTTGGTGTGTCCCCTACCACCGCATTGCTTCTCTTGCGGAGCGGTAAGGCACATGCGGTTTAGCTACCCTGTGCAGTCGGGACCTACAAGGGGGGCTATGGTAGCAGTGACTGGTCCCGCTACGACTGCGGCGGCTTCAAACAAGAGTCGTGGTTTGGACCCTGCATCGAAGCGCTCCTATACTTTGGTGGTGCGAGGGGATTCCTTGGTAGAGGGGAGGTCTGGTCTTCTTATTGGCATTCGTCTGCGGGCAAACTTATCGATCAGGCCAATCTGGGCGGCTCTTATCTTGCATTTGGGAGGGGATTTTTTGGAGACGTTGTGGAGTTGGGGGGGGAGATGTTGTGCTCGTGGGTTGTCAAAAGTTTAGGTGGGTCGCCTGCTTGGAACTGTTGACAAGAACGATAATTGCTGGAGGCTGCCCCGGTTTGTTGATGGAGTTGCCTCCGTTGGGGTCGTAGCATGCTGCGAAAGACGGGTAGCACACGTGTTTGGTGTTCCTTTCTTATATCGCACTTTGGCGGCTCTGTGTCGAGCTCTCTCTGACCAGGGGATGGTTATGAGAATCCTAGAGGATGGTAACTCACCGTGGTCAGACCCATTTGCGACTCTGGTGCTTATGGATTGCCCTTGCGATGCGCAATTGGAGTCACTTGCTACACTGTCGGTGGGCGATTCTCCTTTGTGTTGTCAGTTCGCCTCTTGCTCCCTCCGCTGCCGCCGTGTAGCTTGGAGGAAGGCATCACTGGCTCGTCAGTGATATCAGTGCCACGTCAACACTCGGTTGTTGCAGAAGACCTGACTTTCGAGTCGCCATTCGGGGGGAGAATGTTTCGGCGGTCTCGGGAAGTTGCTGCTTGCCTTTTCGGGGTATTCCGCCGTTCATTGAGTTGGCTGCGCCCTTTATTAGGGCTCCTGCACTTACCATCTTTGCCCTTTTACCCCATCTGGGCGTTGGCTGTATGGATGCTCGTTTTGGGTGGACGGGTATCAACTTGACCCGAACAGCTGAGTCGGGTCTCATTTCCTGCGAGAGTCCATACCTTTTTCGGCCCATACATTCTGCATTTCACCAGGTTCCTTATCCGATTTGGAGGTGCCTCTCAGGTGGTCCGGTGGCCTCGTTGTTTTCGCGCTCCGGACCATCTGGTTAATCGAAGTGTGTCACGACCGAAGGCAGTGGAGCCCATTCTTCTGGGGGTGATCGCCTGCTTCCTTTGGATGATAAGGCTTCTCTTTCGCCACTGAGGGAAGTGGGAGAGCGGTGGGAGCTTGTTGCGGGAGCCGCAGAGGGGTTTGCTGGGCCAGTGGGGGAGGAGCTCGTCCTAGCCACCGTGCCGGCTGGGGGCGGAAGGTTTTTAAGCGTTACAGGAGGAGGCAACGTTCTAAGAGCCATCGGGGGAACCGCCCACTCTCTCTGCGTGAAAAGCACATGCTGCCTTACTGGCAGGAGCAATGCTTACGAGGGGTTCTCAGACAAGTTCCAAATGAAGATCTTATCCTGGAATGTTAGGGGTCTGGGTGACCCAGAAAAATGAAGGGCTTTGGGTTCGCGATTTATCGAGTGGGGCTGTGATGTGGTTCTTCTCTAGGAGATGAAGCTTGATTCTTGAACTGATGCTGTTTGGAGGTCCTTTGGTGTGGGATCCCTTTGGGGTTCCGAACAATGGACGCATTGGGTAGTGCAGGCGGCATGTTGGTGGCCTGGAAGGACTCCATTCTTTAGGGGCACGCATATGCTCACGACGCTTCTAGAATGTGTTCTGTCGTCTCTGGTGATTGCTACCTCGTGTGTTTACGGGCCTAGTCAGCAGGCTCTTAGGCAAGAGCTTTGGTTCGACATCAGATCGGCTAGGGCTGAGTTTCTAGGATGTGCATGGTTGTTAGGTGGAGATTTTAATGCTACACTTCTCTCTACGGATCGGTCGAGGAGCCGTGGTGGTCAGGATCCGGGTTCCGTAGATTTTTTGGAAGTTATCGAGGAGTTGGATTTGGAGGTGATGGATGCTAGCGACGCAAGGTTCACGTGGCTCAACACAGGGTCTCGATCCCGTATGATCGTCTTCTTGCATCGTCTGAGCTTCTGGAACTGTTCCTTCTTTCCTTTGCCTCTAGTAATACCAGGACAAGGTCGGATCATACGCCGCTTATTTGGGACTCAGAAGTCGTCTCCTCGTCGAGAGGTTTTTTTAATATTAGAGAAGGCCTGGCTCTTGCAGCATTCGTTTAGAGATTTGGTCTCTTCTCACCGTGTTTCGACGACCGTGTCTGGTTCTGCTGCATTCCGGTTCTTTGGGAAGCTGACTTCTTTGCGTGGGCGGCTTTGTGCTTTTAAGAAGGAAACCAGAGAGGCTTGGTAGGCGCGCATGGTGGAGGCAGAAAGGGAGATTTTGAGGCTCGATGGGGTGGAGGACGAGAGGGCGCTGGATGCGAAGAAGTTGAACTTGAGAGTGTCCGCTCAAAGGGCTGTTGCGCGGGAGGACTCGAAATGGGTGGCGGAGTGGAGGCAGAGATCCAAATAGACTTGGATTAAGGAAGGGGATGCGAATACATCGTTTTTTCACAGGATGGCCAGCGGGAGACGTCACGGGAACACTATCCGTTCGATGGCGGTGAATGGGAGTTTTGTGCAGGGTGATAGAGAGATTGGGTGTGCTGTTGCAGATCACTTATGGGACTTTTCTAGAAGAAAGAGCGACAAATCTTGGAGGTGGACCGGTGCTGGGACCTCTCGACTGTCGGTTGCACATGCCGGCAATTTGATCCAAATTGGACTCTTGAGGAGGTCCGTTCAACAGTTTGGAGCTTGAATACAGAGTGTGCATCGGATGGTTCCCCTATCTGTTTTTACAAGGAGTTTTGGGACCTTGTGGGTGCAGAGATGTCGGAGATGGTGGAAGAGTTCTGTTGGTGCAATGCGAGCTTTGAGAATCTAAAAAGGGTTTTGATTTTTCTCCTTCCTAAGAGGGAGGCAGCGGAAAGAATAAAAGACTACATGCCGATTGCTCTTTCAAATGCCATCTACTTGATCATTGCGAAGGTGTTTGTGATCAGACTTAGCAAGGTGCTGGAGCATGTTGTGTCCCCTTTGCAGTCGACTTTTGTCCCCGGGAGATAGATTGCAGACAGTCTGGTGGCGGCGTCCGAAATCATTGCGGATTGGAAGAGAAGAGGGACGAAGGCGTTGCTTTGGAAAGTGGATTTTGCAAAAGCATATGACACTTTGGATTGGAATTTTCTTTGGGCAGTCCTCCATCGCAGGTGTTTTCCGGATTTATGGGTGTCTTGAATGAAGAGGTGCGTCACCACTGTTTTTTTATCCGTACTCGTCAATGGGCATCCGGAGGGAGTTTTCTTCCAGCCTCAACGGGACGTCAGACAGGGGTGCCCTCTTGCCGCTCTGTTGTTCGTCATTGCTTCTGATATCTTGGCTTGCATGGTGGACATGGTTCAAATTAGGGGGGGGCTACTCGTTAGGTGATTTGTCTATCCCTCTACTCCAGTACGCGGATGATACGATCTTCTTTGTTGGGGGGGAGAGGAAGCAACTGGCATGACCTTCACGTTGGAATTATTTGGCGAGATGTCCAGCTTCGTTCTGAATCGCAACAAATCTACGATCATCCCCTTTGCTCTATCGGAAGAGGAGGTTCGGTTGTGTGGCAGTGAGTTGGGCACGGAGTGTGGCTCCCTCCCTATTTGCTATCTGGGGTTGCCTCTGACGAATTGTAGAATCAGGTTGGCGGACTGGTTGCTGGTCTTGGAGAAGCTGAGGAGACGGGTTGGAAGGCCTCTGTTCTTTCTAGGGGCGATCGCCTGGTGTTGGTGAAGGCGGTGCTTTCTGCGATCCCGGTTTTCTTCATGTTGTCCTGCCTTTTGCCCGTGGGGATCGGAAAGCGCCTTGAGAGTTTGATGCGAAGGTTCTTGTGGAGGAATTCTGGGCAACATCCGTCCAATCGTTCGTCCAAAAAGCAAAAGAGGCACCGTTCTCCAGGATGGGACGGAAAAGAGTAGGGAAATGGGGCAAAACCCTGACAATCCCCTTCCAGAAGGCCGAGGGATGTGGCCCAGGGTGACTGATTGGCTCAGCCGGACATGAGACATTATAGATGCAACGAGTGATGATACAACAAAGATCATCGCTCAACCCTCAGATTTTGCTTACCCATTTCAGCAGCAGAGCTTCATTCATTAAGTCCAGATGTCAAATCCCGAGGCCCCCATTTGCCTTACCAAGCGTAACAGACTCCCAATCAACCAAGTGAATACTGTTGCTCGTCTCTATACATATTACATAGATTTGTCCGTTTTTTTATAAGACCATTGTTAGATGAGTGTAAAAAAAAAAGACCATTGTTAGATATTACGGTAGATTACACTCCTATATTCTATTATAACCCCACGTGGGTACTTATGTATTTTGTTCTCTTGAGCTCTCTAGGGTTTAGTCATATATAAGGACCCCTGGACCTCTTGAATAAACAACTGATTGTGCCCTTTCATTATTTTCCACATGGTATCAGAGCGACGGTCCTAGATTGGTGTTCTGACCTAAATCCCGCGGCCATTACCAGCCCTAATCCGTCACCGCAACCAATGTGGTAGATGCTGCCCTAATCCACACTTTTATCGTAGATGCAACCCTAATCCTCCACGCTTCTCGAGTGCTGTCGAGAGGGCCGCGAGGCCTCTCGCACGCCACCTCACGTGCCACCTAGGGCCTTCAGCCCCCTCGATCTCGCCCAGGCAATGTTCCAACCCGCGTGCGTCGCTTGGAGGTGGTCTAGGCGCTGCCCCAACCCTTGCTCATTACCAAGAGAACTTCTAGGCACCGCCGGCGGCACTTAGGGCTTTCAAAGCCAGCCGCCAGCAGCACCTAAGGCCTCCAGCAACCCTCTAGCCACTGCAGGTGGGTCTCCAGGACCTTCGGCACCACCTCCAGATGGGTCTTGACTCTTCACCCCCTCTCATCGCCTAAAGGCTCCTGGGTGCTGCCAACGACACCTTGGGCCCCACGAAGGCCTCCTGCAATCCCTCTAAGGTCGTCGCCAGCATCAACTCAGGTCTCGTACAACCATTAGTTGACCTCACAACCTTCTACTGGTCAAGGCCTCTGCATGCTGAAATAGATAAAAACTATGACACCTGGTTTGTTGACAATGCCATGTAATCACTTTGATGACCAACAATGTCGATCCAAACATTGCTGTCAATCTTCTTTACAAGGACACTACAAAGGTGATGTGGGAGAACCTTAAGCGCACTTCTTCTCAGAAGACAACCAAGTCTCGTCTCTCTGATATATACACAAGAATCTGGTCTGCTACTCAGGGAGAGTCGAGCCTTATCGGGCATTACATGCTTCTTACTAGTCTATTTGAGGAGCTACTTTTTTTCCAGCCTGCATGCTGTGATCAACAAGTGGGAGAGCATGTCGAATGACAAGTTTACATATTTCTTTCTGGACTGCATCTACGATAAAAGTGTGTGAAAGATCAGTTTGTGATGGCTGATACTCTCCCATCATTGAGACCATCTTCGGACGACTACATGAGCTAGAGACTTCAGTTGAGCACTCTAACATTTACGTAACTACTAAGACGACTACCCATTATACCTCCTCGAGGTACAGAGGACGTCATAATTATTAGGGTGGGCGGGGTCGTGACTTTGGACGTGGACGCAATGTGAATCTGGACATGGCCGCAAATTTGGATGTGGTCGTGACTTTGGACGTGGATGCGGGTGTGATTCTTCTACTGCTCGTTATCCATCATGCGTGCATTGTGGACATTGGAATCATCCTTCTGACTGCTGCTGAGCAACATTTGGAATGCAACCTAATGCCAACAATGCTCATGAAGAGGCATCCTATAAGGCTATTGAAGATACACCTACCCATCAATCTGGGGGAATATATGCTCCTTTTACTACTTCTGATTATGCCTGCCTGAGGCAACTGCTGCAAGACTCTAGCTCGTATGCCAATGACACTATTGCTTCTACTTCTACTGCCAACCTAGCCAATGTTCAGGAAGGCGCTATGCGGTATTCAGTCGGAGGGGTTACTGCATAGAGAGTATGCGGTATGCGGGAGAGTATGCGGGGAGTATGCGGTTTTATGCGGTTTGGTATTTTTATTATTAAAAATATAAATAAATAGTTATTATTATGGTAATATCCTCATTCGGGAGAGTATGCGGGGAGTATGCGGTTTTATGCGGGAGAGTATGCGGTTTTATGCGAGGATTATGCGGTTTTATGCGGGGAGTATGCGGTTATGCAGGTGGGGCTATTTGGCTTTAGATTAAATAAAAAAAGTTCTATCAGAAAAGCGGCCGAGTATGCGGCCGCATAGGGGGTATACTCGGCCGAGTATGCGGGTCAACCCGCATACATGACCGTTTCATCATACTCGGAGCGGCAAGGCTACCGAGTAAGAGTATGCGGCCGAGTATGCGGCTTACTCGGCCATTTTTCTGAACACTGAACCTAGCTACTACTTCATGTACATCACATTCTGTTCCTGCCTCCAAACTTGCTTGGATTGTTGACTCCGCGCTTCTACCCGCCCGTCTGATGAGGGAAGGAAGTCAGCTTATGTCTTCACAACCATATTCCTCTGTGAAGATCGTTTGGGTCGCTAATGGGGATCATTCCTCGATTACTGCTTTCGGTACTGTCAATTTCTCTTCCAGGCTGTGATTGACCAGCATTCATTGTGTTCCTGCATTCCCTCTCAGTCTTTTATATGTACAAAAGCTTGTACCGAATTTATTTGCCGTGCTATTTTTGACGAGTTCTGTTGTTATTTTCAGGACATCTGGACGAGTCAGTTTTTTGGTAGGGGAAATGAGAGAACGACCTCTATCTCCTTGACATCCCTTCTGATTCCAATTTTGTTTTTTTTGAGACTCAAAGAGGGGGAGACACTCGTTGGTGTTCGCCCCAGCAATATATATATATATAACTAGTAAAAAGGAAAAAGTGGGAAATACTTACAAAGTGGAGGTAGGAGAGAAGGAAACAGAGTGCGTATGCGAAAATAAGAAAGACGACCACCACAAAGAGGCCCAAAAAAGCCTACCGAATACACCAGTCTGATATTAGTCGAGCACACGAAGTAAGTATGTTTTCACGATAGAAACGCAGCCCACTGAAGATGACATCATTCCTGCCAAGCCAAATGCACCACAATCGCGCTATAGGAGCCAAAAGGTCGCGCCTCGCCCTGTTCCTGTTGGACCAAAGAATATCGTAGAAGGTGTAGAGATCGTCCGCTCTCGCCCAGGGTAAATCGTCCCAGATTCCTGAGACCAAGTGGCAGCCGAAGAAGAGGTGGTCAACGGTTTCATCCTCCTCACAACATAGGGGGCAAGATGCACTTAAGTTTGGAAGGAAATTGGCACAACGATCACGAGTCAACAACCGCCGTCTTCGAAGTAACCAAAGGAATATGCCAATGCGTTCCGGCAAGCGCAAGCCCCAAATGAATTGACAATCACGCACAAGAAGAGATGACGTAGGTTGTGAAGGAAGGACCAGAGCCCGGTACGCCTTCCTAGTGGAAAAGGAACCGTCCCTCCAGCGCCAATGATCCCTCTGCAAATTTGGCGTAGCGACACTACTGAGAGCCCCCATCATCAAAACGAAATCATCCATCCGCTGCTCGGAAAAGTTCGCTGAGAAACGAGGACACCAACACCCATCCGCCCAACATTCAGCCACAGATGCATGCCTATTCGACGCAAGCGCGAACAATCTTGGAAATCGCACCTGGAGAGGACCACCTCCTGACCAATCATACAACCAAAACATGAAGGAGTCTCCCGACCCCAACACCGGGGAGAAGAGCGCCGCATTCCTCTGGAAGGCGGCCATCACGCTGCGCCAAAACAGGGAATATTGAGGGCGCAGAACCCCCCGCTGCAGGCCGAACCAGTCGTTGCCCAAGAGGACCCTGAGAACGTTGGTGAAAAAGTTATCTTCCGTCCCCCAGAGTCTACTAACCCATTTGAGTAAGAGAGCGTCATTAACCAGATCTAATCTCCGGACGCCAAGCCCACCAAAGTGCTTAGGCAAGGAGACGTCATCCCACGCGGCCAGATGCATGCCCCTACCATTCCCCTCCTTCCGCCCCCACAAGAAACGACGCATACACCTCTCAAGCCGCATACAGACCCCCGCAGGCATTCTCCGAACGGAGAGGAAGTTGACAAGTATAGCCGAGAGCACCGCTTTGAGAAGTATAAGTCTCCTTCCTCGAGAAAGCAAAGCCGCCCGCCAACCAGCAAGGTGCGATTCCACCCGTTCAATGATAACACGCCAATCCTTGAGCCTAGCCCGGCCCACCGATAGGGGTAAACCGAGATAAGCAATCGGAAGCTGACCAAGCGAAGAACCAAGCAACGATTCCAATTTTGTTGACGCGATTTCTATATCTGAAGATCCTCTTCTATGACACCTTCGTCTGTGTCACCCTTTGCCCAAGGCCCTCTCCATGATGTTCCCTGAACTCTCTACGCTCAAGCTCTTTGAGTGCGAGTCATGTCAGTTCAAGAAATATAATCGAGCATCCTTTCTTGTATGGATTGAGCCTCGTCGTCGTGTCCCTTTTTCTCTTATCCATTATCATATCCATGGACCTTGTTCGGTCCGAACCCTGAGTGGACATAATTATTTTGTTGTTTTTGTTGATGACTACAATTGATCTTCTTGGGTCTTCTTGTTAAATGAATGTTCAGAAATTAATAATATTGTCAAGAATTTCTTTTACGATATCAAAAACATCTTCTCCACTGTTATTCAAATATTTCGTTCCGAGCCTTGGAGTTCACCCAAAATGATTTGACGTTCTTCTTTGCTTTCCAGGACACGATACATCAACCCTCATGTCCATATACCTTTCAGCAGAATAGGGTAGCAGAAAGAAAACTCAGACATCTCCTAAGACCTACTGTGGAGATTGTGAAGATATTTGTGTTTTCATATTCCATATGTATCTATTTCTTATTATCGTTTTCTGTTTTCTGCTTTATGTAATTTACCCATAGGCCTCTCTACTATATAAGAGAGCCTAGGGTTTACAGAAATAATAAGTGCTCTTATTTTCTCCAACATGGTATCAGAGCGGCGGTCCTAGACCGGAGCTCTCGATTCCCAAGAAACCCTAATCCCACCTCCAACCCTCTCGGGCGCCGCCTCTTCGGCTCGTGCGCATGCCCTTGCTGTCTCTCCGGCACCGCTGCCTTGCGCCGCCGCAAGGTCACCGCACAAGCCTCCCGCGCGCTTCCGCTCATCGCGCCTGCCCTCGCGCATACCGCGCGCACCGCGCGCTTGCTCTGCGCGCACAACACACCTGCCCTCGCGCGCAACACGCGCACGTCCTTGCGCACATCGCGACTTGCGTGCACAACACGTTCTGCGTGCACAACGCGTTCAACTTGTGTGCACCGCGCGCATCGCGTGCTGTCCCGCACGCGTGTACCACCTCGGTTTCGTCAGTTGGTTGATGGGTTGGCGTGCATGGGTCTACACGTGCACCCAAACCCATATATGTTTGTGTAGACACACAAACCTTTATTTCTCGCACCCGTAGCAGTCTTGTTTCGGCAAGATGTCTGAGAACAAGGTTGATGTACCCGCTACTGGCGCATTCAGAGGTCCAATGCCTATTGTGAAAATGGACAGGACAAATTATGAGCTCTGGGCCATGCATTTCATAAGCCTGATGAAGTCGAATGGTAAGAAACATATTCTTACCGAAGATGAGCCGGTGGAGAAGTCTGGGGTGCATGCCTCGTGGGAGGCAGATGATGCGTATGCCTAAGTTTGGCTATCTGGGTCGTTGACGATAGAAATCGCCAACGATGTACTACATCAGCCCACGGCTAAGGTTATGTGGGATATTCTAGCGGCGACATATTCACAGGCGCGGAACGAGACCAAGATACTTCAGCTGCAACATGATATTTTTACAGTCAAGCAGAATGGGCGTCCTCTTCACTTACTGTACACTTCCCTAAGAGGGATGTTTGAGAAGCTCCATAGCTTCACGCCATTGACAGCCACTCCAGAACAACAGAAGACATACAGGAACGCTACCATGGTAGGTGTATTCCTGGCTGCCCTTAATACAGAGTATGATGCTGCCCGGTCTCAGATTCTAGCCGACGCTACTATTCCTCCAATGGAAGAAGCCTTTCGTCGACTGAGTCGAATCACCGTTCCTAGCTCGACTGTCAGTCAGACACCTTCAGCGATGGCAGCCTCCAGGGGTAGAGGTGGCTCCTCTACCTTTCGTGGTCGTGGCCCCCGGGGTCGTGGGGGTCGGATTCGTCAACCATGCAGTTACTGTCTTCGACCTGGCCACTCCGAAGACACATGCTACTCAAAGCATGGCTTTCCTGCATCATCTCGGGTAGCAGAACAAGTTGAGTCTCCTGTACCTTCCTCATTGGACCAACGATTTGATGATCTTGTTGCCAGACTGAGGAATATTATGCCTCCTGATACAACTCCTGAAGGTCAGTCAGAAGTGGCCGTCTCTGCATCTGCCAGTTCACCTGCCACGGCCAGTACGTCAGATAGCTCTCATGCTCTCACATCTTGCGATGGATCTATACTTACGAACTGGATTATGGACTCTGGAGCTATACATCATCTCTGTGGGGAAAAAGAACAACTCACGTCATATAGACCTGTTTCTTCAGGACGAACGGTGGTGATAGCCAATGGGACACATTCCCCAATCACAGGACATGGGGAGATTAATTTAACACCTTCATTGAGATTGCAGAATGTGTTATATGCTCCTGATTTCTCTATGAACTTGCTGTCCATTAGCCAGATTACAAATGATTTAAACCGTCGAGCTATTTTTGACTCATCATCTCTTGTTTTTCAGGACATACCCTCGGGCAACGTGATTGGCTATGGCTGTGAGCAGAATGGTCTCTATCGTCTGATCCATACTCCTTATGTCGGTGCATCTCTCCATTCTACAGGATCAGACTCTCCATATATCTAGCATCTCCGGTTTGGTCACCTCCCTCTTCAGAAGATGCGTTGTGTTTTGCCCCAGATTTCTCCGAAGTTGTCCTTCCAATGTGAAGTGTGTCAGTTGGGAAAGCATCATCGGTCCATTTTCCCGAGTTGTCAGAGTCGGAGCAGTAGCTCCTTGTTCGAGTTAGTCCATAGTGATATTTGGGGTCCAAGTCGTGTTCCTGACCACCAGGGACACAGATTCTATCTGGTTGCAGTAGATGATTTTTCTCGCTTGTCTTGGGTGTTTTTATTGAAGAATAAATTTGAAGCAGGAGATGTGATTCAAATGTTTATCAATGAAGTTAAAAATATTTTCTCTTCTTCTGTGAAAATTGTGCGTTCTGACAATGCATTGGAGTTTTGTACTAGAACTTTGTCCTTGTTCTTTTCCTCTCGTGGCATAATTCATCAAACTTCATGTGCTTACACGTCACAACAAAATGGTGTTGCAGAACGGAAACATCGACATCTATTGGATATCACTAGAACCCTACTTATTCAGAGTCATGCTCCACGCTCGTTCTGGGGTGATGCGGTTCTCACTGCTTGTTACTTCGTAAATCGCATGCCCTCGTCTGTCTTGGATGAGAAATCTCCTCTCTTTCTAGCCTTTCCTGAGAAGGAGTTATTCTCACTTCCACCCCGTGTCTTTGGCTGTGTTGGTTTTGTCCATCAGTTGGGACCAGGTCTTGATAAGCTCTCTCCTCGGGCTATCAAATGTGTGTTTGTAGGATACTCCAGGACACAGAAGGGGTATCGTTGCTTCGATCCGCTGCATCGAAAATATTTTGTTAGCGCGGATGTCACATTCTTTGAATCTGTGATGTTTTTCTCGCCTACAGGTGACAGACTGACTACTTCTTCTTATGATACTGAAATACTCATGCCACCACCTCCCATGAGTCAGTTACCGTCGGTGCCATCTCCACCACCATCCCCTGTCATACCTTCACCTCCACCTTTACCACCTTCAGTGATCATTGTTCCCCCGCTACCAAAGCATTATACTCGTCGGTCCTCCTCTGCTCAAGGTCATGGCCAGTCATCCAGCAGCCCTCAGATTGGTTCTGATAACTTGATTTCTAACGATGAGTCTGAGGATCTCTTGATACAGGGTACACAACAGGATGCGGCTAATGGAGATTTGGACGTGCCTATATCTATTAGAAAGCAGAGGCGTACTTGTGCCTCCTACCCACTTGTTTCTCAGGTCTCCTTTCATCGTCTTATAGGCGATTTCCAGAGATTTGCAGCAGCTCTACCTACCGTAGAAATTCCACGCAACTATCAGGAGACACTACAAGATAGCAAATGGCGTCTTGCTATGAAAGAAGAAATGGCCGCATTGCAGTCCCGTGGCACTTGGACACTTGTTCCTCCCCCTTCCGGACGTCTATTGTTAGCTGCAAATGGGTCTTTACTGTTAAATATCATGCAGATGACAGCCTTGATCGGTACAAGGCAAGGCTCGTGGCATGTGGTTTTACTCAGACCTATGGAGTGGATTACTTGGACACGTTTTCCCCAGTTGCTCGACATTCTACTTTACGTGTCATTCTTTCAGTCGCAGTAGCACGTGATTGGCCGCTATTCCAGGTAGATGTGAAAAATGCATTTTTGTATGGAGATCTACAAGAGGAGGTCTATATGCAGCAGCCCCCTGGGTTTACTGCTGAGGGGGAGTATCAGCAAGTTTGTAGACTCCATAAGGCAATATATGGCCTTAAACATAGTCCAAGAGGGTGGTTTCAAAAGCTTTCAGACCTGATTGAACGACAGGGATTCAAGAGGTCAAATGCAGACCATTCACTGTTTGTGCAGAAAACATCTAGAGGTACTGTGGCTATCATGGTGTATGTTGATGATATTGTTGTTACAGGAGATGATGCGCAAGGAATCAAGATGGCGAAAGATTTTCTGGGCAGTAAATTTGTCACTAAGGATCTAGGCACCCTAAGGTATTTCTTGGGGTTGGAATTTGCTAGGAATGCACATGGTCTAGTGATGACCCTAAGGAAGTATGTTACATATATGCTTGCAGAGACAAGCATGATTGGATATCGGCCTTCCACGACTTCTATGGATCCTAGCATGAAGCTATACGATGATGATACATATGAAGTTGATAAGAGGAGATACAGAGAGATGGTTGGAAAACTCATTTATATTACAATTACCAGGCCAGATATTGCATTTGCAGTGAGTCGAGTGAGTCAATTCATGGATCAACCTCGACAGGTACATATGGATGCAATATACATGATATTGCGATATTTAAAATCATCTCCAGGCTCAGGATTGCTATTCAAGAAAGGAGACACACTCTCTGTATCCGCATATGCTGACGCGGATTATGCAGGTTGTCCTAAGGATAGGAAATCAACTTCGGGTAGTGCAATATTTGTTGGCACTTCTCTCGTTTCTTGGAAAAGTAAGAAACAAACTGTTGTAGCAAGATCGAGTGCCGAATCCGAATACAGGGCTATGGCCCAAGCAAGTACAGAAATGATGTGGGTTCGAGCAGTGCTATGCGATCTACATGTAGAGGTTCCTATACCTATGGAGTTACACTGTGATAACCAGGCTGCTCTATTCATTGCAAACAATCCTGCGTTCCATGAGAGAACAAAACATATTGAGGTAGACTGCTGTTACACCAGAGACATGATTCAGAAGGGCCTGATTTCTACTTCCCATGTCAGCTCTGGAGAGCAAACTGCGGACATCTTCACTAAGCCACTGCCCAGAGGATCATTTCAGAAGTGTTCATCCAAGGTGAGCATGATTGACATCTATGCTCCAGCTTGAGGGGGAGTGTGAAGATATTTGTGTTTTTCATATTCCATATGTATCTATTTCTTATTATCGTTTTCTGTTTTCTGCTTTATGTAATTTACCCATAGGCCTCTCTACTATATAAGAGAGCCTAGGGTTCACAGAAATAATAACTGCTCTTATTTTCTCCAACAGAGATGCTGTACTAATTGTCGTCCACCTAAGAAACAAGGTTCCCTCTGCATCCCTAAATGGCTCTACTCCCTTTGCCTTACTACATCCAACTAAATCACCCTTCCCTCTACCTCTGCAGTTTTTTTGATGTATGACATTTGGTCATAATTTTCATATTGCTGACAAATTATATCCTCATGCTGTTAAATGTGTTTTCCTTGATTATTCTCAAACACAAAGGATAATGATGCTATGATCCTTCTGGGTATCACTATTACATATCTGCCGATGTCACCTTCTTTAAACAAACTAGCTTCTTTAATCATGCTATTTCAGATATTCCATTAGATCTTCCTCCTCCACCTATTGTGTATAAAAGAAAATATGTTTGTACACTAGCACTTGTTCCACTACATGTTTCTTTGTTATAAAAACATACGCCATCTTCAAGTGCTCCAACCAATACTGGCTCGGATGATCCTCAGGACCTTCCAATCGCTCAACTAAGAGGAAATGTACCATTCATCCCATATATCATTTCACTTCTACTACTAGTGTTGGGAAAAATAGAAAAGATGTTTATTCCATGGAATTCTAGGCTCTCTTATATAGAGGAGAGGCCTATGGGTAAATTTATAAGATAGACATGAGATTTCAAAAAAATAAGATAGACATGAAGAAATAAAAATAAGAAACTAATACTCAGAGTATATAGAATTATCTCTACACCCCCCTCAAGATGGAGCATAGATGTCAATCATGCTCAGCTTGAAAGAACAGTTCTGAAATGGCCTCTGAGTAGTGCCTTGGTAAAGATGTCTACCGTTGCTCTCCTGTGCTGACGTGGGAGGTAGAAATCAAGCCCTTCTGAATCATGTCTCTAGTATAATGGCAGTCTCCTTCAATATGCTTCATTCTTTCATGGAATGCAGGATTGTTTGCAATGAACATGACATCCTGATTATGACATTGTAACTGCATGGGTGGAGGTACATTTATATACAAGTCCGCTAGCACTGCTCGAGCCTCGAACCCACGTCATTTTTGTACTTGCTTGTGCCATAGCCAGACATATACTTCCTGTCCTTAAGACACCCTGCATAGTCTGCATCAACACATTCAAAAACAAAAAGAGTTGCTCCTTTCCTGAATAATAATCCCGCACTTGGAGAAGAATTTATATATCGCAGTATCATGTATATAACATTCATATGTACCTGTCGGGGTTGCTCCATGAACTGGCTCACCCGACTCACTGCAAATGAGATGTCAGGTCTACTAATAGTAACATATATGAGCTTCCCCACCATCTCTCTATATCTCCTCTTGTCAACCTCTTCTGTATCATCATCATATAGTTTCATGCTAGGATCCATATGAGTAGTGGATGGTCGACAATCAATCATGCCCGTCTCAGCAAGCATATCTGTAGCATTCCTAGCAAATTCTAATGCCCAAATCCTTCGTAACAAACTAACGACCCAGAAATTCTTTTTCCATTTTTATCCCCTGCACATGATCTCCTGTAACAAGAATATCATCCACATAAACTACGATAACAACAATACCTCTAGGTGTCTTCTGCACAAACAATAAGTGATCTGCATTTGATTTCTTGTACCCCTGCTTTTCCACCAACTCCGAGAGCTTCTGAAGCCAAGCCCTTGGACTTTGCTTAAGGCCGTATATTGCCTTATGGAGTCTACAAACCTGCTGACACTCCCTCTCAGCAGAACCCCAGAGGTTGTTGCATGTAGACTTTCTCTTGTAGATCTCCATACAAAAATGCATTTTTAACATTTAACTGAAACAAGGGCCAATCACGTACCACAACAACTGAAAGAAGGACCCGTGAAGTGGAGTGGCACGCATCGGGAGAGAATGTGTCCGTATAGTCCATACCGTAGGTTTGAGTAAATCCACGAGCTACTAATCTTGCCTTGTAACGGTCAAGACTCCCATCTGCATGGTGTTTAACAATAAACACCCACTTGCAACTGACGATAGAGGCTCCAGGAGGAGCAGTCACCAAACTACAGGTACCACGTGATTGTAGGGCAGCCATCTCTTCCTCCATAGCTAGTCACCAGTGACTATCATTCAGGGCCTCTTGGTAATTTCGTGGAAGGACGATGAAAGTCTCACGTAAAGCAATGGTATAAGAGGTACAAGGGGATAAGAGGCACAAGTACGCTTTTGCTTCCGTAAAGCAATGGGTACATCCAGGTCATCAGTAGCATCAACCATGTGTGGGCTAGTATCCTGCAAAAAGATTCCTGCACAGATATATCTCCAGACTCATCATTAGAAATCATGTTATCAGAACAAACCTGAGGTGTGCTGGATGACGAGCAATTACCATGAGCAGAGACAAGTCTACGGGTATAGAATTTTGGTAATGGTGGAACAATGTGAGACTGGGTAGAAGGTGGCGGTGGTGGTGGCGACGATGTTGCTACAACAGGCACAAGCGGAGGAGAAGACAAAGATGTGGGAGGAGGTGGCATGTAAACCTCATCATCAGAGTTTGATGGCGCCAACCTGTCTCCTGTAGGGGCGAAAAATATCACAGACTCAAATAATGTGACATCGACACTGATATAATATTTCCTGCTCGAAGGATCATAACACCGATATCCCTTTTGGGTCATGGAGTACCCAACAAACACACATTTGACAGCCCTAGTAGAGAGCTTGTCAAGACCTGGAGCCAACTGATGTAGGAATGCAACACAATCGAAGACACGAGGACGTCGAGGAGTAAGTGAGAATAACTCCTTATCATGAAAAACAATGGAGGAAGGAGTTTTCTCACCCAAAACATATGGAGGCATGCGATTCACCTGGTAACACGTCGTAAGTACAACATCACCCCAAAACGAATGTGGGACACGACTCTGAATAAGAAGTGTCCGAGTGATATCAAGTAAATGGCAGTGCTTTCGCTCCACAACACCATTTTGCTGAGAATTGTAAGGCATGTTGTTTGGTGAATAATGCCACGAGATGAAAAGAAATGGGATAGAGTACGCATGCAGAATTCCAAAGCATTATCTGTTCTCACAAATTTCACAGAAGAAGAGAAAACATTTTGCACTTCATTGATAAATATTTTTATCATATCCCCTATTTCAGATTTATTTTTCAATAAGAAAACCCATGACAAACGAGAGTAATCATCAACTGCAATAAGATAAAACCCGTGTCCTTGATGATCAGGAACACGACTCGGGCCCCACATGTCAACATGAAATAATTCAAAAGGGGAGCTACTACTCCGACTCTGACTACTAGGAAAAGTCGACCAATGATGCTTCCCCAACTGACAAGCTTTATACTGTAGGAAGATCCTGGTGAGATATGCGGTAAGATATGGCACATCTTCTGGAGAGGGAGATGATCAAAACGTAGATGCGAAGTGAAGGGAGAGACTGGCCTAGTTGAAATAGAGGACGCACCTGCATAGAGAGTTCGAACCAGTCGATAAAGACCACCCTGCTCATGGCTACCCAATCATCCTACCCTCCTGAAAAACAAGAGACGATGGGTCAGAGATAGCTCAATAATGCAAATCTTTCGTAATCTGAATGATAGATAACAAATTCATGGAAAAAATCAGGAGCATGTAACACCTTCTGCAGACGAAATAAAGTTGTTAAAGTAATCTCCCCCTTTCCTGTGATTAAAGAATGAGTCCCATTGACTATCAGCACCGTTCTTCCTGGGGGAACTTGTCTGTATGCTGTAAGCTGACCTTTGTCTCCGCATAAATGGTGCGTCGCCCCAGAGTCCATAATCTACTCTGTAGTTCAGATCCTTAACAAGATGTAGAAAATAAGAATGCAGAAGCGAAAATGATAAACATAGCATGAAGAATAGAAGAATAAACATGAACTCCAAGATTTTTTACGTGGAACCCTACTCCCTAAGGAGCGGGATGAAACCACGGGAGAATGTCTCAAAGGACTGATAGTCTATTGCTATTCTCATCTGGATACAATGGGAGTGGAGGTTTACCCATTTTCCCATATAAGTGACACATAAACAAATAGTCCAACACTCCCCCTCAAGCTGGAGCATGCAATGCTCAGCTTGGACAAACAGAAAGAAAAACTCAACTCACGCCACAAGACACTACAGGCAATATCAACTCAACGCTCACAACTGTCGGCTGCTATCGAGGACGGTGCTTCTCATGCGTGCAGGTGAGGAGGACGAACGGTCTGGAGTGTGAGTCAAACTGAATCTCCTCGTCGGAGAGCCTGTGCTTTGTACTGCGCCTGTCAGAGTCACTGCAACTGAAGAATGAGTCTCTGTATAGAGAATTCTGACCTTCTACAATATGTGGACAACTGCTCTATCTCTGAAAAGGGCTGAAAAGAGAATCGCTAATTATCCATATGCAGATCTCTGAAGATATGTCTCTCTCATAGGGACCTCGAAATGAGTTCTGTAACAGGAACCTCGGAAGGATCTCGTACTGGAGTTCACGATCGCTTGAGAATGGAGTATGAAGAAGTCTCCTCGTCGTAGAATTGTGTCTCTCCCATCTGGAACAAAGAATGGTACTCTACTCTGGAGTCCCTATGAAACCCCATGAAAACTCTAGCCAACATGGCATAGGGAATGTGATCTCGACTCAGGAGTTCCTATGGAACACATGAAAATCCTAGCCGAAACATAAAAGATGGGGACCACACAAAATAGGGAAACATGTGCACATCTGAAAAGACACATACATGTGCATGTCTGAACTGAAGACTTGGAACCAATTTGACATCGAATCTGAATCATCTCAACTGTAGAGTCTGAACATCTGGCTAATCTGGAGAATCTGACATCTGAAAGGACCTGTGACTCTACACATACACCCTTTCTCTCATACTTGTCGGAAATCAATGGCATCGACAAAGTTGGGAGTAGACAATAAAGATGGGGACCACAAAAATAATGAATCACTTAGCCGTTTTTGTTTTTTTACGGCCTTTTTTGCATTTTTTTGGAATAATAATAAATATTATTTTTCCGCATACGTTTTTTAGACGCAACTCTTTTTTTGTCTCTCTCCATTTTTTGAACCCTTTTTTTAAACAACCCCATGTGTCTCTGATACCATGTTAGAAAATAGGAATGTGGAATAGAAAATGATAAACAAAGCATGAAGAACAGAAAAATAAACATGAACTCCAAGATTTTTTACGTGGAACCTACTCCCTAAGGAACGGGATGAAACCATGGGAGAATGCCTCAAAGGGCTGATAGTGGAGAATGCCTCAAAGGGCTGATAGTCTATTGTTTTTCTCATCTGGATACAATGGGTGTGGATGTCTATATATAGCCCCCACTGAGTCTCCACATCTCCCAACTGGTAGATGTGAGACTAAAGACTTGGATGTGGTAAATGGATGTTGGAGGGATCCATTTACCCATCTCCTCATATAAGTGACACATATAAACAAATACTCCAACATGATATCGGCATAAGTACTACCTGAGGTGCTGGTCTTAGCAGAAGTACTGACGGAGGTTGAAGCGGCGACATCGGAATGACCTCCTGGAGATATTGAAGGAGGCATGATATCTCGCAGTCTGGCCACAAAGTCATCAAATCTCTGATCTGAAGTAGGAGCAGAGGGAGGCTCAGTCTGCTCCGCTACACGGGCTGATGCTGGGAAACCATGCTTGGAGTAGCATGTCTCCTCGGTATGACCTGGACGATGGCAAAACCTGCAGGGCTGACGCATACGACCTCCTCTACCACGATTTCCTCGATCAGGAAAAGAAGAAGAGCCTCCTCTGCCTCGAGAGACTTCCATCGCTAAAGAGGTCTGACTAGTGGCCGTGGATGGAACAGTGATCCTGCTGAGCCGACGGAAAGCTTCCTCCATATGAGGAATAGTAGCATCCACAAGAATATGAGAGCGAGCAACATCATATTCATGATCCAGGGCTGCTAGGAATACACCAACCATAATAGCATTCCTATATGTCTTCTGCTGCTCCGGGGTAACCGTGAGTGGCATGAAGCTGTGGAGCTTCTCAAACATCCCACGCAAGGATGTATACATCGAATGGATGGCCGTTCTGCTTGATAGTGAATATGTCGTGCTGAAGTTGAAGGATCTTGATTTTGTTCCTCGTCCGAGAGTAAGTGGCTGCGAGGATGTCCCACATAGCCTTCATAGTGGGCTGATGTAACACATCATTGGCGATCTCTATCGTCAATGTCCCTAAAAGCCAGACTTTGGCATATGCATCCTCCTCCTCCTCCCACGAGGCATTAACCCCAATCTTCTCCACCGACCCCTCCTCGGTAAGAATGTGCTTCTTACCATTCGCCTTCATAAGGCTCGTGAACTGCATAGCGCAGAGCTCATAGTTCGTCCCATCCATTTTGACAATAGGCGTTGGACCTCTGAAAGCGCCTGAGGCGGTACATCGACTTTATTCTCGGACATATTGCCAGATGTAGAAGAGTAGGGTTTTGTAGACCAAAGAGTGAATGTCTACACATACGTGGATTTGAATGCATATGTAGACTTATGCACCCAAATCTATCAAGTAGACGGAGGGACCGACATTGACTATGGAGCAGCTAGAAAGTAGATCGCGTATGGAGGCGCTGCACGCGCAAGTGCATCACTTTTGGCGGTGCACGATGGCGCGTGAGATGGCGCGCGATGGCTCGCGGTGACGCGCGAGTACGCATGAGTGTGCGTGAGGCTGTGCGTGAGGGCGTGCGGGACAACGACACGCTAGAGGCAGCGCGCGAGGCATCACATGGGGATGGCGGCGCGCGTGCGGAGATGGGGGCAGAGGGTGAGGTTAAGGTTTTGGGTACGAGAGCTCCGGTCTAGGACCGCCGCTCTGATACCATGTTGGGAAAAATAGAAAATATGTTTATTCCATGGAACCCTAGGCTCTCTTATATAGAGGAGAGGCCTATGGGTAAACTACATAAGATAGACATGAAGAAATAAAAATAAGAAACTAATACTCAGAGTACATAGAATTATCTCTACAACTAGCTTATCATGCACTACTAGAAGATATGCAGATGCTCTTATGACAATTTCTGTTCCTAGAGACCATCATAGTGCCCTGTAGGATTATGACTGGCGAAAGGCAATGAATGAGGAAATGGATGCTCTCAATTCTAGAGGGACATGAGATTTGTACGGTATCCCTAGGGAACTAAACTTGTAGCCTGCCAATGGGTTTTCACTACGAAGCAGTCAGCCGATGGCTCCATTGACATGTTGAAAGCAATTTCTGTTCCCAGAGACCATCATAGTGCCCTGTAGGATTATGACTGGCGAAAGGCAATGAATGAGGAAATGGATGCTCTCAATTCTAGAGGGATATGAGATCTTGTACGGTATCCCTAGGGAACTAAACTTGTAGCCTGCCAATGGGTCTTCACTACGAAGCAGTCAGCCGATGGCTCCATTGACTTGTTGAAAGCAAGACTTGTGGCTAAAGACTTTACTGAGATGTATGGAGTTGACTACTTTGAGACCTTTTCTCCTGTTCCATGGATGGGCTTCATACATACTATTCTTTCAGTAGCTGCAAACAAGGGTCGGCCTATCTTTTCAATGGATGTTAAAAATGCTTTTCTATATGGCGACCTCGTGGAGGAAGTTTACATGATGCAACCTCCATATTACAAAGTCAAAGGGGAGTATGTGTGCCGACTTTGTAAAGCAATCTATGGTCTAAAGCAAAGCCCGAGGGCATGGTTCGACCGACTAACTACAGAGATCGACACTATGGGTTTCCGGAGAACTACATCGGACTACTTTGTTTTCGTCAGAAAACGATCAACTGGTACAATTGTACTTGCTGTGTATGTAGATGATATGGTTGTTACATGTGACGATGATAAAGGCGTGTTAGAGACCAAGGATTTTCTTTAGAAGATCTTTATCAGCAAGGATCCATGACAACTTCGCTACTTTCTGGGCATAGAAGTGTTATGTACTACGAAGGGACTCCATCTGTTACAGAGAAGGTACTACTTAGATATACTGACTGAGGCAAGGTTACTCGGTTGCAAACCCTCTGGTATTCCTGCAGACCCGTGAAAACACTCCACTTTCATTAATCCTATCTTCAAAGACACTACACGATACAAAAGCCTTGTTGAGAAACTCATGTATCTTATTGTTACTAGGCCAAGCATATCTTATGCTGTGAGCAGAGCTAGTCGATACTTGGAGAAACCATGTTACAGTCACTGGCAGGATGTTCTTCAGATCCTTCGCTGCCTGAAGGAATCACCTGGATGTAGCCTCTTCTATGGGCAGACAACTACACTGGTGTCAATGCATATGCCGATGCTGATTATGCAAGCTCGCCTGCGGATCGTCGTTCTACTGCAGGTTATGCTATGATGGTTGGAGGAAACCTGGTTAGTTGGAGGAGCAAAAAGCACACTATAGTCCCCCGATCCAATGTAGAGGCAGAATACATGGCGATGGCTCATGCCACATGCGAAATTGCCTGGTTACTGACTTTCTACAAGAACTCAGTCTTGTTGTCACAACTCCCATTTCCGTGTACTGTGACAAGAAATTTCCTACTTATATCGTTACAAATCCCGTGTTTTATGAGAGATTTAAACATATCGAGATTGACTGTCATTTTGTTCGTGATGATATGCGAGGAGGCAAAATTATTATACCACACATCTAAACATATCTTTAGCTTGCAGACATATTCACAAAGGCCTTACCTAATAAGTGCCTTTCTTAGATAGCTTCCAAGTTGGGAATGATCGATAGATATACTCCAACTTGAGGGGGAGTGTTAGAGATTATGATAGATTACACTCTTATATTCTATTGTAAGTTGTAACCCCACTAGGGTACTTGTGTATTTTGTTCTTTTGAGCTCTCTAAGGTTTAGTCTTATATAAGGACCCATTGACCTCTTGAAACTCATTGTGTTTTTCCATTATTTTCCACAATCATAATGAAAGAAAAGAAGTAATTGAATTTAAATAAAACATTAAGCATATTAGAATAAGTTTGCTTTTAAAAAATAAAAAAATAAAATATATGGTATCTCCAAGTAAAAATTGATTGATTAGTCAGCTTAGTCGGAATTAGTCGATATTCGGTCGGCCACCCCACCGACTGAACTAGTCGGAACAGTCATGGACTTTTACCACAATGCCAACCTTTAATGGTTAAAAAATTAAAAATCCTTTTAAGTCTTTTCCTTTTAAAAAACAAACAACAAATTCAAGCACACAGTGTTGTAAAAGTCGATCGACTAGTCGACCCACCTAATCGAGGGGGGGGTACCCGACCCGAAGTCGGCCTTTAGTCGGGCTGACCCGATTAAATGGGTGTAGTCGGCCGACTTTTGCATGTGGATTCTTATTCGGTTCAACGTAATCCCTCAGCCTTACCCTATTACCCGTTTAAATGGATTTGGGGCTTATTGTTTAACAATAACCCCATACCCATTCAAACCCTCGCCCCCGGCCCCCTTGCGCACGCCTCTCCCCAGATCAGTCTCCCTGCCCCTCTCCGCCTCCTTCGTCACGTCGCCGCCCCTCCTCCGCGTCGCTGACAACTAGGCGATCAATCCTCTTGGTGTCAAACCTCCACTGCCCCTCTGATCTCCAATGACTAGGTAAGGGTTTTGTTTTTCTATTTTTTTGTTTTTCTTGCTTCGTTTAACACTTTCATGCTTGATCTCAGATGTTATGTTATTGTAATCTTGTTTTCTTGCTTCGTTTAATAATCCTTTACTCTTGTAATCTTGTCCCGCTTGTGATAGTTCTATATGAAACTATGTTTGGGGTGTTATTGGTCGGTTAACTTGTGGGAGGGTGGTGTCTTTGGTTAGTGAAAAAGTTGTATTGATGGTGGTGGTATTAAGTGACGAGGAAGCAAGGAAAAGAGATCTAGGAGGGTTGTTGTTAAGGCCTATTTTTTGAACATATTTTACATACCTTGGTCAAGTTTGTTGTCCTTTTTATATCAGAAGGATGCGCAAGATGGAATATTATAAGAGAAATTTGAGAATTGTACCGTGGAAAAGATTGAGGATTGAGTCGATTGACTTGTCTCACTTTTCACTTGTATTATTTTTCGGGCATGTTGTATGCGTTTTTGAACATTTGCTTGTGCTATGTATATGTACCAATCATTTTATTCTTAACTTGCTTCATTTTTTCTTCTCTTGCTATATTTTTATAAGCTCTTAAAAATATTAAAATTGCTAAATATATGAATATAAATGAGTGCATTTAAATATTTAAAATAATTAAAAAATTCAAAACCAACTAATGTCCGACTAAATCTGAGTACTTTCCCGACTGCTAATTAATTCTTAGTCAGTGATCTTGCTGACCGAGCACCGACTGCCGACTTCCGCAATCTTGCAAGTATACAAGTGATATCGATGATACGACATCGATATCAGGACATATTGATTAATATCGAAGAAAAGTTGCACTAGAAACCTACAATTTTGATTGAGGTATAGCGATACATTTCTCGTCGGTATCTCACACCCTCCTTTCTCCCTCTTCCATTTACCCTTGCTGTCCACCATACTAGCTTTGAGCCTTTCCTTTGGCTTGCCCAATTGCGACAGGATTCACCTTCTACTCCATGCTTCATGCCTGATAAGGACTCAATTTCATGAGACGTAATCAGAGAAATGTTTATGGAGAAATGTGATCTATATAGATCTCCTTTGGCATTGACAATAGGTAAATAGAATCGCCTCTTAGGTTGTGGGAGGGTCATAATTCATCATCGTGCCCGTAAGTGCTAGTGTCGTCTGAATCAGACTTGATTTAGAAGGTCTCTTATTTTAAAGACTATTGATATTTGTTATGTGTTTTGAAATCTGAGATTCATTCTTGGATATTCGCGTATTGTGTTTTAACATGTGGGATATATTAGATCAATGCAAGTGCTGTTGCAATAGCTAAAAATGAGGTACAATCTAGAACAAGAAGAAATCATCTCTGGTAAACGTACTGCGGATGAGAACTCTGAAGTCCTAGGTCTGTCTGTGTTCGAAGTTGTCTAAAATTGCATCAAAATCCCTTTGGACCACCACCAACTACCCTCAGTTCCCATTGCTTTCATTGTTTGCGACTTACATCATACAACCAATTGTGGAGTCCTTCCTTGTGGTGCAACCATATACTACGCTACCGGCCTCAACAAACCTAGCCATAGCACGGAAGACGTCATCCCACATTGGTCACAGACGCAGAGGCTACCCACTGTAGTTTGGTCTTCGAGAGTCACTATTGATGGGGGGTTCCTGGACTCCAACTATTGAATCTCGAGATCTGTCTACAAACAAGCAGTGCTCGCATCAGAGAAGACCACACCTATAACATTCACGGTGAATGGTGGAATGTTGCCACCGTCGACCATCCTTAGATCTATATCGATGCTACCGCTTGTACTTCAAGGACCATCGCCACTGCAACTACCCTCCCTGAGACCACCATCCATGGCCTCAAATTTCATCAAAATTTGGTCGAATTTTGTTTTCAACATGGGATCGAAATTCGACTGAAACGATCGATATTTCAGCTAGATGGGTGGTCAATATAACAAAAGTTGATCGAAATGACAGAAAAGATTTTTGATCTAATTTTAGCTGAAATTGGACCATCATTTTTTTTGACTAGAAAAAAGGGGGAGCCCTCCCGAGGCGGGAGTCCCCACACCAAAATATTCATTATGTAACCAAAAGGTACATCAGTTAGAAGTCCAGAACAACATTACAGTGAGCAACTAATTTTCCCAGTAGAAACGCTGCCCCTTGAAAGTACGATCATTCCTGCCAAGCCAGATCGCCCACAGAACGGCGAAGGGCCTGGACACATCCCCAGAGGACCCAAGCCCTACCGAACGGATAGACCTCCAGAAAGGACCCAGACCGGATGCATGGACCCACGGAATTCCCACATCCCAAACCTGTGCCGATGTCCTGCAACCGAAGAAGATGTGATCCGCGTCCTCCACCTCCTTCCCGCATCTGTCACACTGTAGGTCCGCGGTACCCAGAATCCTCCCCCTCCTCATCTTATCACACAGACGGTTTCTCCTAAGGCACCAAAGGAAGACCTTGACACGAGTAGGAATCTTGGCCGTCCAAATCACTTTCATGTCAGCGCAAAGGTCTTCATCAATACTCATTGCTTCAGCTCTGAGCTTCCGGTACGCCATCTTCATCGAGAACTTACCATCTGCCCAAATGAAGTGGTCTGGGTCACCAGACATCTCCTCAACAGCGGGAATCTCAGATAAAAGCCGCAAAAAATCCTTTATCCTCTGATCCGAGAGATCGAAGTGGAACCTCGGAGCACACGAACCTAAATCAGCCACCTCGGCTACACGCACCCATCTGTCAGCCGCTAAAGCCACCAGCCTAAGGAACCGGGTGGCCAGCACCCCATCCCCAGTCCAATCATCCTGCCAGAAACGAAAGGAGAGACCACTCCCCAGCCTCGGACGGAGGAAGGGCACGCGCCCAGAAAGCACAACACGGATACCCATCCATAAGGGAGACTCATGACGGATCCTCTTGGCCATCAAATCCCCAACGATGTCATAGATTGACCTCAACAGACGCAAGACCAAGGAGTCGGATGTGCCCCAGATCCGCACCACCCACTTCGCAAGCAAAGCTTTGTTCATCAGTTCTACATCTCGAATTCCAAGCCCCCCTCCGAGACTGGCACCACTACGTCCTTCCAAGCGACCAAGTGGAACCCCTTTCCCGACTGCTTCCCATCCAACCAGAAGAAAGCTTTCATTTGGGCCTCCACCTTCCTTCTCACCCCAACTGGCATGAGTCTCGTGGAGTAGAAGAACACCGGAATGGCAGACAGAACATGCTTCAGCAGGGTAAGTTTCCCACCCTTGGAAAGGGTGGTGGCCTTCCAGCCCTCCAGCCGCTCCTCCAATCTCCGCCAAGGTTGCAGAAATCGGTAGTCGGTACTCGATCGGTTGGGTCCCTGACTAAGGATTAATCAGCAGTCGACCAACTAATCGGATTTAGTCGGACTTTAATCAACTTTGAATTTTATGATTATTTTAAATATATAACTCATTTTTTATACATATATTTACATAGATTCTGTACATTTTTGTACTACCACAATAAAATAAAAGAGGTAATTGAACTTAAATAAAACATTAAGCATATTATAGTATGTTTGCTTATAAAAAAAGCAAAACATTAAAAAAATACGGTATCTTCAAGCAAAAATTGGTCGATTAGTGTACCTAGTCGGAATTAGTCGGTACTCGGTCGGCCACCCTACCGACTAGACTAGTCGGACCTACTAGTCGGGCCATTCGGGCGACTTTTACAACACTGATCTCCGCAGAACACAATCCCAATCCGACTTCCTCAATCTGCCCGCAGCGAGAGGTAGTCCCAGATGTGTAATCGGCAACTGTCCCCGTGGACATCCCTCCCACTCCGCGAGTCTGCTACTCTCCTCCTCAACCATCGCGAGCGGAACCAGCACCGACTTCTGCCTGTTGATCTTTAAACCAGACAAGCACCCGAATAGATCAACCGAAGTAACTGGATTATGATTCTGCTCTTCCGTCCCCCCCAGATTAATCAGCGTGTCATCAACGTACTGCAGAACCGGAATGGATATGTCCCCAAACCTGAAACCTTCACACCACCTCGCCTCAATCGCCTGCTGAAACAAGACGGCCAGACAGTCCGCCACCAGCACAAACAACAAGGGAGCTAACGGGCAACCCTGTGGCACGCCCATCTGCAGCTGGAACCACCCACCCTCCGGCCTTCCGTTAACCAACACGGAACACGAACAGGTAGTGACGCATCTCTTAATCCACCCAATCCACTCCTATGGAAATCCCCTTCTCTGCATCGAAGTCCAAAGAAACTTCTAGCTAACACAATCGTAGGCCTTGGCGTAATCAATCTTCCAAACGACACCTTTCTTTGCAGACCTCTTCCACTCACGACAAGCCTCGGACGCAGCAACGATCCCATCCGCCATATAACGACCAAGGATAAATGCAGATTGGGCTGGTAAGATCACAGAAGCCAAGACTGCCCCGAACCTGCTCGCAAGCACCGTGGACACGATGAGATAAATGCCATTGGAAATAGAGATAGGCCTAAAGTCCCCAACATCCACAGGGTTCTCCTTCTTGGGCAGCAGAAAGATCAAGGCCCTGTTTTCTTTCTCAAAACCCCTGTTGGCACACCTGAACTCCTCCAAGACCTCTAGAATATCTCCCTTCAGCATCTCCCAGAACTCCCGGTAAAAAGAAATAGAGAAGCCATCCTGACCAGGAGCCCCGTCCCCATTCATATCCCAAACGGCTCTGCGGACCTCCTCCTTAGAGAAAGCAACCACCAACGACTCAGTCTGAGCAACGGATAGAGACCCAGCACCCCGGCCAGTCCATCCCCAGGTGTCCTCCCCTCTCATCCTCCTTGAAGCTCTCACGAAGTGCTCCTGCAAAGCGGCCCCTATGTTCTTCTCGCCCGACACCGGCCGCCCCCCCACCTCCAACTTGTGCAGGAAGCTCCTTCTCCTTCTCCCAGACGCCACTGAATGGAAAAAGCGCGTGTTCGCGTCACCTTCCCTTAGCCACTTCTGCCTCGATCTCTGCCACCAGTGGACCTCCTCTTTCCTGTCCTCCAGGTACACGGCCTCTAGCCACATGGCCCTCTCCTCCACCTCCGACGGAGACAACCCCCGCTCATCCTCCAGTCTGTCTAACCTGCTTATCCCCGCCTCGACCTCTGTCTTGACCGCCCTTCATCGCCGAGCGACATCCTTCCCAAAAGATAACAGTAACCGTCTTAGGGATGCCAGCTTAGTCGCGAATCGCGACACCACTGACCCTTCCCCCACGAAGCTCTGCCAGTGCTCAGTGACCAAATTTTGAAAGCCATCCTCCAGCAGCCACTTCCTCTCGAACCGGAAAAAGAAGCGACATGGGCGGTCCTCGCCAGAGCTCCAGAGAACGGGAGTGTGATCGGATAACGTCCTCGGAAGCGCCCATGCCCTCGCCAACGGGAAGGCCTCCCCCACCTCAACGGACATCAGAAATCTGTCAAGTCTGGACCTGGATCTCGCATTCCTCCAAGTGTATTTGCACCCAACCGCATCCACAATAGATAGCCCCAGAGAATTAGCCACCTTCCTAAACTCCCCAGATCCCTGATCAGAGCCCCCTGCCTCCCCCGGCTTGTCACCCGGAAGCAGGGTGACATTCAAGTCACCACCAATAATCTAGACCGCGTCTCCCACCTCAAGTGCAACACTTTCCAAGTCTGCCGTCAAAGTACGATCCTCCCGCCTACACAGGCCATATATATTTGTGACCCAAAAGCAACAACCATCCACCCTTCGTCGCAGCTGGATTGTCAGCGTGAACATGGACTCGCATGACCTGAGCAAGTTGAAGGAATCGACACGCCACCCAGAGATGATTCCCCCCGACGCACCTTCAGCCCCTTTCGCCACCATCGCTAAGGCACCTCCCCTACTGAGCTCACGACGCAAAGGATCATCCAGCGCCTGCAACTTGGTCTCCTGAAGCAAAACAACGTCTGCTGCCGCCTCCCTTACCAGGTTTACCACCCCAAGCCTCTTGTTGGGGCGGCCCAAACCCCTTACATTCAGAGAGAGCATCTTCATAAAGAGTCTTGAACCGCCTTCTTCGGAGGAGGAATGACCTCCGACCTTCGAACCAAACCTCTATCCAGTGCGGCAAATCTTTTCCGCACTGTAACAAAGGTAGAAACGCCCTGACAGTCAATCATCGACAGAGAATCAACTGCCAAGGATGCCCGTAGCGCAGCCCTCACCCCTTTCCCAGTACTCCTCCGCCCCTCCCCCCCTCATATAGGTCAAACCAAAGCTCCCCTGTCGCAAACCCCCTCCCCTTCCAAGAAAGTCTGGCTCGAGAGCCCTGCCCCCCGGCTCCAGCATGTGAGCCACCCAACCCTACAGAAGTGCCCCCCACAGGTCCTGCATCAACGCCTGCCTCCCCAGCAATCAGAGGACCACCAAGCTCCCCCACTCCTACAGGAACTCCGTCCTCCGAACTCGGAGCCCCCAACACTGCCCCAGGATTGGCAGAACCGCCCCTACCAGAAGCTTCCAGCCGCGCCACAATCTTCAGCCCGCCCGAAGACCCCCACCGAACGAGTCACGGTGGCGTGACGGTATCTCGACCTCCCGCCCCCGCAAACATAGGCGAGAAGGGAATCCCGCGAGGCGAACAGAAGAAGCCTCCGCAAGGAGAGGCGACAACACCCCGACCCGAACCCGGACCCGCCAGAAGATCCGGAGAATCTGCCGTAGCCCGAACGCCCGCCACACGAGGTTGCAAGGCCACAACCATCGGATCAGCAACCTCCACCCGACAACCCGATAAGCTCCCACCCCCTTCGACCCGCAACTCCTCAGGATCCGAGCAACCGGGAAAGCAGGCGGCGTGCCCCCCTCTGAAGTGAGCCCCACCACCTTCGAGAACAACAACCGCCTCTTCCGCTACATGCCAAGGCAGGGAAAACGACGCCTGCCTCGTACCCCCAATCCCGGGAAAAGCGTCGAACTGTATCTTCTCCCTCGGGGAACACGCATACACCGACACTGCTCCGCCCGGGAACCAAGCCCGCCCGCCCAGCGGCTGCCCACTGGACACGTTATCACCGCCACCAACCAAAGGTTCCGCCAGCACTGCCGGAACCTCCCTCCGCCCCGTCGTCGCGATATCCTTCATAGCGTTTGCATCCGGCAGCTCTAGCAACAACCGCCTGCCATCAAAGGATACCTCCCACCAACCAAGCACGTCGGCCCCCACCGACCGAACCCGAAGAACCACATCCAACCCCTGACCAGGTTGGCAACCAGTGGTCTCGACGGCGAGAACGTCGACCACGCCCCGCAACAATCGAGAGATGGTCACTTTCGACCTCGCCCTCAACGGGACCCCCTTCACGATGATGTTTGCCAGCAAAACCAGCCTTACAGCGACGTCCGCATCCACAGGAACACACCACCTCAGCTGCAGGGACCGTTCCACCGAGCCTCGCAAAAGAGCCCGCGCCTCGGAAGCAAGGAGCCCCCTCGCCATGGCTCGCCAGGGAGAAAGATACGCCACATCTCCCTTGAATGCCGCCTTGGAGACGTGCCCCACATCGGAGATCGCCAAGAACAACGCTCCTGTTCCGCCTCCCTCACCAATCAGCACGGACGGGTATGACCTAACTCCAGGATAGTTCCGCCGCGAGTGCCCAAAACGACGACATCTAAAGTAGCGCAGAGGTTCCCGACAAGACCTCGCCCAATGATCCAAGCCTCCACAACGGTAGCACCCAGGACCGAAAGGAGACTCCCGAGGAGACGCACGCACCCTCCGAGGACCAGGCTCTCGAGTAGAAGACCGGCGCCTCACGACCAGACGCCACTCGCCCGCGACGCCCCCACCCTCGTCCCTGCGCTCCATCGTCCCTGTGATGGTGTCTTAAAGGACCTTTTGAAATTGGACTAAAGGACCTTTCGAAATTGGACCAACATTTCATTTTGGCCGGTCATTGATACGGTGATTGAAATTGATATTTAGGGTTATGTCACCATTGCGAGGGCTCTCGAAGTTGGCATTAATGCCTCCATCGCTATAGCTCTCGAAGCTGCTGACGTTACTGCCTTCCCTGCAATGCTCGGTGTCGCCCTTATCTTCGATCCCTCTGTGGTCATAGCCTCCTTCCCATTGTGGCTGCCGCCACATACATTGTCGGGGGAGAAACCCTAACACCGAAAGTTGGACTCTTTATTCGACTGGGATGGAAGGAATAAAAACAAGAAAATGGATGGTATCTCTTAGTCGGATCAAATTCCAAAAAAATCAAGGGATAAGAGGTTGGCTTGGTAAAACTACTCATAAATTCTTCTAAAAAAACCTTTTATGTAATGGTTCAAGTGGGGAGGTATATGTGGAAAGGAATATGTTTAAGGGATAGATATATTGCACCTATGCCCTCTGATGGAATATTGTTACAAATGTACGTAATAAAAAAAGAAATGGCCCAAAATTGGCAGATTGGTCCAACAAACCCAAATGAATTCTCCAATCCCGAGCAATGTTGAAGCAACTCATTGAGATATGATTTTTTCAAAGCGGAGGGGAATTGATGCAAGCACAGATCAAATATGTTATAATTTTGGGATTTTCGTCCATAATTAGTTATTTCGAGTCCATCATCAATTTTTATTTTTGTTAAATAAGTTAAGATCAAATTAAAATCTCAATTATTAAGTTAGATAAATATAATTAAAGTAATTTTAGGAGTCAATTCGAGTTTTGTTAGGTGTTCAATTTTTATTTTCGTTATATGTAATTCTACCCCTCCTTATATCAGGGGGCCATTGGATCATTGTAGAGAACATGTTATGAAATTATTAGTTAAGTTTGGTTTGGAGAGCTCATCCTCCATAATCTTCTCTCTCTACTCCGACCCTCTTTTCTAGAGTTTCTCTTCTCAATCCCGTTACTCCCTTAACCCGCAAAGGTCGTCATGCATCTTCTTCTCCACTCATCTCCCCTCCGGTTTCTCGTGATGAAGCCCTTTGCATGGCATCGGGTCATGGAGATGTCCAAGTCTCCCACGGGTGTTACATCCCATGACCAGCTGAGAACAATGAGCTCCTTCAGAGGCTGACACAATATGGGTTATTTTTCTCGTCATAGACTGCCTCGGGACTATATGAAATCCTCTTTAGCTTGGTCTGCTTGTACATAGATAGTAATTATCTTATTGACTTTGGGCTTTTTATCACATTTGCGGGCAAGTTAATCAATTTCCCAAGGTTCAGTGAGTCCAACCGGGACGAACTTATACTTGTTGTAGATGGTTGACATTGTCCAGTGACAGTCAGGGGAGGTGCATGCTTCCCCAAATATATGACAATAATGTTCTCATAGCACCCGAGTTTCCTCTCAATTTGTTATTTATTGAATAGATAAGAAGGAAGTTCAATTATCTTGTTATCTTCGATCCGGTCGCTTGCGTAAGCGATTTGCTATGGTTGTGATGGAGGGGTCTGTCATGTCGACTGTTGTAATCTCCCTATGCTGCCTCTCTACCACTAAGGAGCATTTCAATCTGATAGAGGCATCTTAAGTTCAGATATCTACCTCTTCCTAATCTTTGATGTATCATTCCCAGACACCTGCAAAGTGCCGCCTTCAATTGTGTGTCTTGTTAATCAGAAAAACATCAAACCGAGCTCTTCTCTTCAAGCCAACTGTGTTATTATGAATCTATGTTACAGTTATGACGCTTAGATGTTTGTGGATCTATGTTTCAGTTGTTATTGTTACACTTAGATGTTTGTGGTCCAGAGCATTGTTGGTGACTATCATATGTTTTGGGTGTTTCTGTTATAATTCAAATGAGTGCTAATATTTAAATTTTTTTTCTTGAAATGAAAGATTTGTTTTAGCATGCAATAAAATTTCACACACTAATAGTGGTTTGGAATTTTTTTTACAATCAACTTAAATCTTACTTTGCTTCATGTGACATCGGTCTCCCTACGCTGCCAGTCTACCTATAAGGAGCATTTCATTCTGATAGCGCACCTTAAGTTCAGATATTTACCTCTTCCTAAACTTTGATGTATTATCAGACACGTGCAAAGTGCCACCTTCAATTGTGAGGCTTGTTAATCAGGAAAACACCAAACCGAGCTCTTCTCTTCAAGCAATCTTTGTTATTATGAGTCTATGTTACAGTTATTACACTCAGATGTTTGTTGGTCTATGTTTCGGTTGTTACATTTAGGGTCTGTTTTAAGGTAACCCGGTGTATCCCTCTGCATTTCTGGGTTGGACTTCCATCACAAATCAAGGTGACATCACATCACATTCCTTATTCCAACCCTCTCTCAACCCTCATAATCATCCAAACAGCTACTATTCACATAAGGATACCCCAACCCACCCCATCCCAGTAACCAAAAGGTGTTCTCGATCATTAGGTGTACATGTTTAATTTTTTCCATTGTTGCTGACTATTATCATATGTTTTGGGTGTTTCTGTTAAAATCGAACTCTGAAGTGAGTGATAATATTCAAACTTTTGTTCTTGAAATGAAAGATTATTTCCAGCATTCAATAAAATTTCACATTAATAACGGTTCGTAATTTTTTTACAATCAACTTAAATCTTACTTTGACTCGTGCGACATTGTTCACCAGACCACCTGCAGCCACAGCATTCAACAGAATGGTATCATTGAAGGAAGATACCATGAACTTTAATTAGTCTCGCTTATTTTTGTTCGGTGGTTTTTTAGGTGGGTGATTTTGGCTTGTCAAAAATTAAGAGAAACACTTTGGTCACTGGTGGGGTAAGAGGAACACTTCCATGGATGGCTCCAGAATTACTAAATGGCAGTAGCAGCAAGGTTTCTGAAAAGGTGATACTCCTACTCATTGTTTTTATAAAAGCGCCTCGAGGTGCTGAGACGTACGCCTCGAGGTGTTTTTCAAAGAAAAACGCCTCGAGGCTATAGCCTCATTCAGCGTCAATGATGCGCGCGCCTCGAGGCTTATGAGGCGCGCCTCGAGGCACTGCCACATTTAGGGGCTGTTTTTTTAATTTTTTTCTGCAATATTTTTTCCTTTTCTTTTTGATTGTGAGCTTTTCATCTTTCCTAGACAAGTATTTTCAAGTCTTTAAGCTCATAATTCACTAAAATGCATTTTTTTAATTTATTAACATATTACGCTTATTTTTACTTTGCTATGCATGCTTTTTTATAATCAAGATGAACAAAAAATTGAGTCTTGAGTCCTTAAATCCAATGCCTCTACTCTTTAGTATGAATCAACTTAAATGCATTCTTTTTTTAAAAAATATTTGGATGCAAGTCGCCTACTTTGACCTAAATTTTGAAAGTATATTTTTGTAAACATGTCTCATCTTTTCTTCTATTCAATCGGGACTAAATTAATACACATCAAAGCATGCATGAACAATGATGATCATAACATGCAATATTCAAGTATTTTATCCCCCAATCATTATGATAAAGTAAAAAGTGTTCGCAGATTCACTGCTTACTCTCTTATCCTTCTCAATTGAATGACACACATCTCACCTTTGGAATCCGAAAGTTGAGGATCATCCCTCATGAGATGGGTATCTGTTTAATCTCTTACCGTGAACATCCCTATGACAACCCTTGTCCTCCCATGCTTGCATGTTTTTAACTGATAATTGTTGCAAAATCCAATTCATTGACTGCTCTGTGTGTTGTCTTTCATCAACATGGTGGGTGTGGAGACAGTATGGCATTAGAGCCCTCCATTCTTACATGGTTCGCCACCACAGGAGTGCATAACCATAACATTCACTAAAAAATGTATCTTTCCGACCGCCAGTTGGATTGTCAAGTGATGATGTCAACTTGTGCTTTCTCTCTGGATCACCCACCATAGTCATTCGACTCATTCCTGATAATCTATTTTAACTTGCACTGGATTTTGCATCAGCTCATCCATGGGTTTGGTTTCAAAGCATGTTCTCTGTTCCTTTCTTACCTATCTATGATCGTTTTTATTGTCGAGTTATATATTGTTGTCTAGGTATTTGGGAAGGTTTGCTGATTTGATTTTCGAAGATGTAAATTTTTAAAATGTTAGTTGTCAGGAGAACTGTTTTTTTTCTAACTATTCTTGAAATTGTTTGCAGGTTGATGTATTCTCATTTGGCATTGTTATGTGGGAAATTCTCACCGGTGAAGAACCTTATGCCAATATGCATTACGGTGCTATCATAGGTATGATAATATTTTATAATCACGACTCAAATTTTCCCCTACAAGTTCAGGAATCACCTTAAAAATATTCAAACATGGAAGTCTTTGTGGGTATAATTCTGGGTTCTAATCTTGATTTCATGTGTCTTTGTTTCACATATCTCAAAAACAAAGCCTGGTTTTACAAGTGGGATATTGTCAAACCTGGTCTAAAAATAATTGTCCAGGCATGGGCCGGCCCGGTCCAATTACAAACTTGTTGTCCTATAAGCCGGTTCAATCATTTAATTGTAGCCAACATTGCAAGAACATGCAGCAGATTTTGCTCTTGATTTTTAAACAAATCCATCATCATGCACAGGCCTTCTACAAGTGTTACTGTGCAACTGGGAAAATTCAATAAACCAGCAGATTTTTATATCTAGCAAGTTAATTAAGTTATCAAGAACACATGCCTCAACAAAGGCCACTTTTGTGACATCAAATTTGAGAAAAGCACATAAAGAACTTCTCTGAAAATCATGATGACTCCATAACTGCTCTTAAAATCCCGTCTCAACCTCATAAAGAAACAGATGGGTCTAGGCTGTCTAGCATAATCAAAGTGCATAACCTCATAACAGCCGCTTGTGAGTTGTGAGATTAGTTGGCTTGTCACCTTTCTACAGGAGCTAGGGTTGTCCATCAGAACTCCAGTTCCTCTCTATTGAGACAACAAGTCAGCTACTTATATCGCACATATTCTCGTCTTCCATGAGACAAACTGCCATTTTATGAGAGATGTGGTGCGTGAAGGGAAGATTACTACTCTTGACATTTCTATAGAGCTGTACCTTGCAGATAATTTTACCAAAGCTCTTTTGAAGAAGTGCATTTCATTATTGACCTCCAAGTTGAGCATGATCGATAGATATGCTCAAACTTGAGGGGGAGTATTGATGTTTATCCATATTAGACATTAGCACTTGCCCATTTTTTGCTCTTTCTATTTTTAAAAGTCATATTAATGAGTTCATTGTACTTTTCTCTTCGGTGTGATTAGGGTTTTAGGGTTTCAACTATACACAAGAAACCCTATCACGCGAATACAATTATTTCATTCCATCCAATCTTTTTTACAAAGATGTTGTTCCACTAGAAGTGTTTATTTGGAGTTAACTGATGGGTTAATATCCCACGGGGTTGATTCACAAGTTATCCTCTTAACCTAATTGAAAATTTCCATCTTACAAATAATAATAAAATTCAAAGAATAGAATAAATACCTCCACTATCAAGTGGGGTTTGCTAAACACTTCATCTAATTGAAAACAACAATTTATACTGTAAAAGATGAACGGGCAATGTAATGGAAGTCTAACTTCTCCCTATAAAAAGGAAGATAGGCGAAAAAAACTATTTCTTTTCTTACATCTAAAGTTATCCCAACATATTATCTCAGTAGACATGAAAACAACCAACTGATCCTTATTAAGAATTTCCCCATCTGTATTCATAGCCTGTCCACTCCCCATGTCCTTTGAATTGGAGTATCTTGCAATATTCAAATGGCTCTTCTTGAACAGAAGTCTATTCTAGGCAGGACTTAAGGTTATCTCAAAATCTGCATCGCAGCGCCATGGTGTCTTTCGTGACAACCCTTCTGGTTTGATGACAGTAACATAAAGGATCTTGCCTGTAAGGCTATCTTTTTCATCTAAGGTATCATGGTAGTTTGGAATCTAGGTCCATACGTGTAGAGATCATCTTGGATCCAAGCATCTCGGGCTAGTAACAACAACGATAACAACAACAAAGCCTTCTCCCACATCTTGTGCTAGCAAGTCAAAAACATTCTGTTATGACGATACCAATTATCTGGGTTCACGAGCCACTCTACATCAAGAATCTATCGTAAGGTGCTAAGGTCTTTGGTGGCAAAGTGCTTGTTTATCACTTTCTTCATCACAAAGTCCCCTCGAGATCACTTCTGCTAACCACCATGTCATCAACATTGAACAGTGTTATACTAGTCCCCATGTAAAGAGAGAATGACCTGCATTAGATTGCACAAAATGCAATGCTTCATCCATTTAGATAGCTTGTGGGGTGAAGCTTTGGACTCTGTTTAAGGCCATTAACAGCCTTCTGAAGCCAGTTAAACTTTTGAGACTCTGCCTTCATAAGAAAGTCGTGCTGCTCCAAATATACCTCGTCATGTTGATCCCCATGTAAAAAGGTGTTTGTCACAACGACCCCTTGCATACAAACAACTGTGTGTGTACTGTTTAAACGGGCTATCTCAACATATGCTTTAGGGTTTGGTTTATTTCTTGGGATGGAAATTGATGGATACCGATATGATTATAGGGACTAAAAGAAGGTACGAATGTAGGTGATACCATAGTCTTATCCACTTTAAAAATCTAGAAACAGATAAGGAAATGGATATATTGCCGATAATTGAAAATAGCAAATCATATTATTATCGCAATTCCCCCTATAATGATGCAGGAAAGACCCCCTTGTTACCGAGGCTATCTCTTTCATTCTTCTTGAAGTCAGGAACCTTGTTACCGAGGCTATCACTTTCCAGGGGCTTCTCTGTAGAGAAGAAAGCGAAGCGGCCACATGATCCAATCTGCATGTGAGAGGCCGATTCGCCAGTCCCGATGGCAAATTTGTGAAGAGAGTTCATTCACCTATCCATCATGGAAGGGAATAAAAAGGGTGTTCATAGGTCCTTTTTTTGACCCTGGGACCTCATACAATACAGCTCCTAGCTCCATCTAGTATATGCTCATCTCTTTACCCAAATACTGGTGTTATGTACGGATACAGATATGAGGACAGATGATCGTATTTCGGATACAAATATTTAACAAATGGATACATATTATCTTATGGATGATAGCTGTCTCTGAGCACTTATATTCCTAAGAGATTTCTGTAAGTTAAATTTTGCAGCTGATACAATCAAAATCACATAAACTACCAATACAACAAAATAAAAAGAAAATTAAGTAATATGTTAAATTAATCAACCTGTGTAACCAATAATTAAATAGTATAAAGATCTATATTTTTCTTTCTCTCAAAAATGCAATATATTACGTGTAAACATGTAAAATATTTAGATATGTCTATACTCAAACTAATATATGTAAATACAATGCACAAATAGATTCAGTAATGCAGTATCTGGGAAAGAAATATGTAATCACACTGTATCTATATCCTTAAAAATATGAAAATGACATCCACATCCATAACCTTGTTCACACAAAGTTTAATTCTCACATTTCATTCCATATCCACCAAAATAGAAAAAATACAAATCCATATTTATTTAAAAAAGGATGCGATGGCAGACAAAGACAGATACCGATATATCCGTATCTAGTTGCATCCCTATTTATTTACTTCCCATTTATCTCAATCTCCATTAACCTCCTTTCCACGACCAAAATCCAGGCTACTCCAGGATTTATCCTACAAGTTAGGAATCTTAGGATTCAGGTTAGATATTATTTTTTAAAACTTTAATCCCAATCCGAAGTTAGGTCTTGTCTGCAACAACAAGAGAGTGTTGTTTCAAAGTTGATATTTGGCACCTGTTCACTTGAATGACGCACTGCACCATCAAAATTGAGGTCAATTGCTCATGGCCATTGCTCCTTTTGACCGAGTGCTGTTGCGAGGGAGAGGGAGGTTGCATTGGGCAGGCTGAGAGGAAGGTCCTACTCCTAGCATAGGCAGGCATGATGATTGTTGGTGGCTTTTGGAAGGAGAGGAAGTTGATGTGATCAGGTTGGGAAGTGATCGGCAAGAACGTCCTTACATATTGATTCATTTGATGTTCCTTGATCCAATGCGATAACAATTAAGCTTTTGTGTTAGCTTGAACCCAATATTCTTTTATGCAGAAAACATGCTCTAGTTTGAACTATTTGATCATGCCATATCCCTTCAACCACATCGAAGATATTCTAATTATATGCTACCTGTAGATTGTATTGCAGGGATCATGTTTCATCTCTTGATATATTCCATTAGATATAATGTTGCAAGTGCATGCAGGGGGTATAGTAAACAACACACTGAGGCCGCCGGTTCCTCCTTCCTGCGACCCTGAATGGAGAAAGCTGATGGAGCAGTGTTGGTCACCTGATCCCGCACAAAGACCATCCTTCACGGAGATTGCTATTCGCTTGAGAATGATGTCTGTTGGAAAAGGCCATGCTGCGAAATAAGTTTCTTGTTTCATCAGATGCCGATGATGAGCGATTTTTCCCGGTTTATTCATAACTGTCCAGTCCGTATGTGTGCATTTGTGTATGTTTGTATGTGTACATGCTATTGTTTGGCCTTCAATAATTCTTTTGTCTTGCGAGGTTGTAAGGTGCGATATGTTATAGTCTTAGCCGCCTTCTCCCCGTGTGTCGGTATATGTAACATCTTTGACCCTAGTGTTCTACAGGTTGTACGCGGTCTATTTTTCTTGGTATTTTCCGGAAGAGCGCGCACACATATATGCATTGTTGCATGCTGCAATAGCATAATTTTATGCTCAATGTTTAATTGATGTAATATTGATTGCAGTTTTGCCATATTCTTGAGTAAAAGTTGTTGGATGTTTATGACCAGTGGCCCTGGGATGGTGTCATGGTTGGCACTCATGTTGTTGGCGGTAAATTTATCTAAAAAGCGCCTTCAATTGGGTGCTAGATTACCTTAGATTTTTTTGCCCATGTTCCCAAATACACTCATTGTGAACATGTTCCCAAATGCACTCATTATGTTTCTGGTTTCAAGTACGAATTCCTCCTGTATACTTATATTCCGAAGGCTCATTAAACCAACATGTTTAATGTATGAACATTGAAGCTATTCCCTTAGTCCAAAAATTTATTAACATGTTACATGTTGGTTTGTAAATTACTGTAAAGTCTTATTTTGCCTCTATACTTTGTGCGCGGCACACACACACACATACAATCTACATGAACACACATGCATGCACGTGCACACCCACACATGCACACATACATGCTTTTCCAATGAGCATTGAGCCCATTAGGATTGTAATGAGTAGTCATTTTTACTAAGAGAAAAATGGTGCTGTTCTCATCCTATTTTCTCCATTTTTTGGAAAATACCCGTACGTGCGCGTGCGCGCACACACTAGAAAATGAGCGAGAGGAAGCTCGAGTTGCTGGAGCTGGCTTGCACGGGAGGTTATTGATGTTGCTGGGGAGGAGCACGGGTGAGGAGGTGAGTGCTGACTGCTGAGCTGTAGCAGGTGCCTGTGCCCATGTATAGGAGGAGTGCATGCACAAGGGATGGGATAGCAGGTGCCCTCAACGCTAGGCTGTTGGGGGTGCATGCACAAGGAGGGGATGCGCTCGAGGCGCAAGGCCGCCACCCAGAGAGGAAGGGGTCGGCACACCTGCCAATGGGCCCCCATGCAAGGTGTGAGTAGGCAAGCAAAGAGAGAACCACACGATGGAGGGGGGCGAGGGCGTGCAAATAGAGGTCATTGGGATGAGATCGACGACGATGCGAGGAGGAACTTGTAGCCATACACCCACATCAGGAGGAGGAACATGTCTGTAGAGAAATCAAAACACTGACCGACATGAAACAACCATGAAGAACACATGCTGAACACCAAGATTTACGCAGAAACCTTACAAAGAGGGAAAACCACTGGGTGCAAAACCCCTAATCACCTCACTTAGGGATTACGCTAAACTTCACTAGAATAATTGAATATGAACCCATATATTTATGGATAAAAAGTGATATTAATATGTCTCCATTTAAAATGTATATGGATACCGTAATACTTCAGAAATGGATGTATTATATTACAACTAGAGAAATCTTGATTTTGATCTTATTGATACATTGTAACAAAAATTTCGAACACATGAAAAAATTTGAGTATGAGGATAATGATTGCATTCCACTCTTAACAAAACTCAAACATAAAATTAACTTATTTCCTTTACTTCCTCCTATGAAATACAGGAGAGTGACTATCTTACTAAAAGTTCCATTCTCAATGTGAGCAAAATAACGGAATGTGAAATTTCATCCCTTCCTATTGTTCTTTTAATTCCATTGTTGATTTGATTCCATTGTATTGGGATTCCATTCCTATCAGACAACATGGGCCTAATTTTGTCTCTCATTCCAAATCGTTCATAGATAGTTGAGAAGATAGTCCTGATCCGGCTAGATAGAGATATGGCAAGTGTATGGGTGAAGGTCACTTTGTGCCTAAATACAAATACATGAGGCACGCCTCTCTTTCTAATGATTCTTTAGCCCCTTAAAATTCTCATGGTCCTCTTTTAGCTGCATGGGATGCTAGTGAGTTATGTAACGTCCCAGGTTTAGGTCCTCGGTCCGTCATCGAGGAAAATTGGTCCTGACAACTTGTTGGGTTCGGACCCAAATGGATCCGTTGACAACCACCCAAAATGGTTAAGTTCAAATTGTCAAGTAGTAATCTCTACCACTTATAACCCACTTTTACACTTTGTGAGTTTTAGATGTGAGACTATGTTTGGGGGTTGTGGTGTTACAAGTTCTTACCATTGATAAACCATCCCAAGCAATGGATCATGTGCGTGCAACCTACCTCACATGAAAAAGTCTGGTGTCTCTAAAGAATAAATCCTCTTTGGTGTATGTCATTTCGGAAAACTTGGTTAGGTGGTCGTATTCCAAATCTTGTCGACTCATGACGAGGGAGTGGATGAAGAGCAAGCTATAAAATGATAGCTAATGTGTATAACATACAATAAGAGAACTGAAGTGAGTCCGAATTCACTTTGAGAGGGGTGGATGTAATTTAAGTGCCGAAAATCCGATCATGGTTTTAATTCTTGCCGAAATTCCATTTAATTTCGGTCCAAATTCAGTTTCAGCAAGTGAGCGAAATCGATACCCCAAAGCATATCATTTTCTCGAATTTCACCGATATTTCGATCCATTTCAATGGAAATTCGGCCCATTTCTGTTGAATTTCGACAGAAACAATAGACAGAGAAATGTAGCAACATGAAATTCGTCCTCCTAGCTTCTTATTCCATTCTTTCACCTAATTTCGATCACTTTAGGGTATTTTTTGAGCTCTATATATTGACGCATTACATTGCACATTTTATCTCACAAGACACTAGAAATTTGCTCATTTCTTGGACTCTCGTTCTTGCTACTTCTAACTACTACAAGGAGTATGTGCGATTGTGCAAGTGGTAATTTGTTAGCAACCTTTCAAGTATTGTAAATATTTCCTTACTATTAGATTGGATATAAATTGTGCTTTTAAATACTATGCACTATCTCAGTAATTGATTTGTGTGTCTCGTAACATATATTTTATTATCACAAGCTCTGCAATGCATTTAAAACATACAAGTTAGAAAGATTTGCTTGTGTGTGTGTATATATAAGTGCCTGTCTTATTCTATTACTAAAATAAAATATTTTTCTAAGTTCATAGTATCTTTGGTTAGATACAAATTCAATCTATAATTTTGATTTTCATTCCATACATAAGACATCATTTTGCTAGTCCTCTTTTATTATCTTTGTTTCTCTATCTTATTATCGCATGTGTCATCATTCTCTTCATGTTAACGAGGTGAAACTAATGGCTTTTAATTCTGCTTCCAAATCTAGTTCTGATTCTTAACGAGATACTATGACTACTGGCGAGATTGGATGGAAATTTAAGGAAATACATTATGTTACTATCTTATAATTAGTAAAAAAATATGTAATTCCATCTCATTTATTGTTTAAAGAATATTAAAATTCTTAATTTTGAAACAAAAGTCTTACCTTTCCAAAAAAAAGCTCACCCTTGCCACTGGCAAAGCGCCACGCATCCCCGGTGGAGGCCTTCCTCGCCGACACGTGGCGTCGCGCACCTGATTCCGGCCCGCCCTTCCAAAACCCCCTTCCCTTTCCTCCTCAACTCTCTAATAGGGTTCGGGATCTCCCCGGTCGTCAACTCGATCGCGAATCTCCCTCTCCTCAGGTACACCAATCTCACCCTTCCACTCGTTTGCCGCACCGCATCTCGATCCGATTCTTCGGATTCTACGGCGTAATTATGCATGGAACGTTTTAGAATCTATTTGATCTGCCTGAAGTCTCACGATCCAAGTTGATTTCTTTTCTTGTTATTCTGATTCGTGTTACTAGATAGGAGTTGTTGGATGATGTAGCTGGAGGTTGCTGGGTACTCTGGATGGAGGGTTTACATGGATTTTTTTCTGATGACATGCCTAGTGGGGGACGCTCGTAGATTGTGAGTTGGTGGGTGGAGGGTGGGAGGGTATAAACAGTGGCATGGAGAGGGTTTTCGAGCGGGGTGCAAGGGATGGAGGTGGAGCATGGCTACGAGGAGAAGGGGGTTAGGAGGAAGAGGGCAATGATTGACTTGGGATGTTGGTGACGTATGTTCTTGGGAAAAAAATCGTAAAGCTGGGGGGGGGGGTGCAGGGTACAATTGATTGTACGGTTTCTTTGAAGGGGACGACTCTTGAAAACTCGGGAGGAAAGGAGGGGTGCAGGATCCGATGGAAGTGCAGGCTTCCATTATACAAGGTGGTGAAGAGGGCGGATGGATTGGAGTTAGGGGGAGCGGACTGAATTATGAAGGCAGGATGGGGTGGAGGGAGGAGGTTAGGGGATTTAGTTTGGCTGATGTGAGGATGATGGGGGACATGCAGATTTGATGCATATCCTTTATTGGAATATACGGACTTAAGAGAGGAGGGAAGGAGGTGTGTGTAAAGATATTTCTGGAGTGGGCAATTGGTAGGGACTACTTGGGTGGTTTCTTGGTGAAAGGGGCTTGGGACAATCTGGTGTGGATCAAAAAGGATGTATTCGACTTATTACATCTTGGCTTTTCCCCTTCGGGGTGCCGACAAAAATTGTCTTTTGGGATAAATAGTTCAAGAATTTTTGACTTTCATGGCCCACAGAGACAAAATGCAAGAGGCTTCACTACAATATATTATGGGGAACAGATAAAGCATTGGTTGAGGACTGGATAGTTATCTTCAAGTGCATGATCTCTTTTTTTTGAAGAAAAAATGGTTGCCACCCATATAGGTGTGTGCTAAAAAACTTCACCATGAATTACGAAGAAAATGTACAGAGCTATTACATGGAGATAAGAGAATAAAAAAATTACAGGCTCCAAGTTTCTACTAGCTTCTTAGCATGTGCTACAACATTTCATTATAAAATTGATCTCGACGAAACACTACATCGTTTATGGCTAACCAAAGAGCCCAAATCATTGTTACACATCTCGATATCTCCTTAGTAGCATGCTAGTCCACTCCAATGGATCCCCAAAAATACGAAACACCTTCTATACTTGAAGAAAAGGCGATCCGCATCCTCGACCTCTTCTTGACAGCGATAACTAGGATCAACAACTTGAATGAACTGAGCAAATCTATCGTCAATTAATAGTCTCCCTCTCCTAAACAACCACATAAAGACTTTCACATGCGCATGAATTTTCCACTTCGAGATCCTCTTACAATCTCCCATGCACCTCCTAGGGTCAAACGTCATCGACCCCTTCAACGCCTTATATGCCTTACTGACAGAGAATGACTCATCACACCAACTCCAACAATTCTACCCCTCCGTGGGCACATCAATGCTCTCCAAGCCCTTTAACATCACCAACAACTCACTCATGCGCTGATCCAAAACCTCAGATCTGAAATGTGAGTAAAAGGAATACCCGTCCCAAACGTCCACCACAGAACAGTTCGAATCAACAACCAACACCATAAGATGCAGGAATCTTGCTCCAAGTGCCCCACCCTCACACCAATCATCAGCCCGGAACTTGAAACCATTACCATCCCCAACTACCGACCTCAAGAAAGGATGAATCTTCTACACCACACTGCAAATCCCATTCCATAAGTACGAAGGGGCATGTCCAAGCTCCTAGGCCCTGGCTGATGCAAATAAGGATTTTGCACGACGATGAAAAATTAATTTAATTGTAGATTTTTTTGGTGGAGAAGAAATTGGAGTGGTTGAGAGGAGAAAACTCGTCGGAGAAGGATGGATTTTGGAGAAGAATCGCGGAGATCGCGTGGGGAAGGAGAAAGACGAGAGAGAGAGATAATGAGATAAATCTCAATTGATATTCAAATTCAACCGTCTCTTACAATAGACTACCAACCCTTTTATATAGGAGGGGTAGAATTACAAAAATAGCAAGTGAATAAAATTCAAATTCAAATTGACTCTAATTGATTTAAAACAAAATTCAAATCTACCTTATCCTAATTTGACTCTAATTTTAAATTCGAAATTCAAATTAAAAATTGACTAACTAATTTGAGATCACACACGGCCTCTTTTATTGAAATAAAAATTGCAATGACTCGAGTAAACGTAAATAAAATTTATGGATAAAAATCAACACTATTTATTAATTCCGTGCTGCATCACTGGCAAAGAGTAACTATAGCTGTCAATTTTCCGTATCATCATAGCGCAAACCAAGCTATTAAAATCTCCGCTGATATGAGCAATCCATTTACCGAATAAAGCTTTATTCATCTCCTCTAGGCTACGAACACCAATTCCACCATCATCCTTCGAACATGATACTGTCCCCAAGTCGACCAAAGGTAGTTCATTCGAGCGTTCGAGAGATGACTAGAAAAACCGTTGCATGATGCTCTCAAGCTTCTTCCTCACCCCCACATGTAGGAGTCTAAATGACATGAACAAAATGGGATCACATAGAGAATATACTTAGCAACACCAACTTCTCACCACGAGATAAACAAACAGATTTCCACACCGCTAACCTCTGCTCCATCTTCTCGATTATAGGTAACCAATCAGTTAGGTGCATCCTCCCAATGACCAACAATACACCAAGGTATCTCAACGGTAGATCCCTATGTGGGGATCTCAACCAACCAGCATAAACCTACCTCCGCCTCCTCTAAGCTGAAGGGCACAAACTCCAACTTGCCTTTGTTAAGTCTCAAGCCAGAGACCTTGCCAAAAAATGTCAAGGACCACAAACAAACCTCTGTAACTCTCTGCACCACCTTCCACGAAGAAGATGGTGTCATCTGCATACTGTAGAATCGACATCGAAATCTTCTCCGTAATATACTGTTTGCAAAAACCACCAGTTACCACACGATCAACCTTTACCGACAAGGCATCTGTCACGAGAACGAACAACAGAGAAGCCAGAGGGAAACCTTGACACATACTTGTTGTAGTTGTAAATAACCCCCTTGACTGCCCATTCACAAGGACAACACAAGATGTGATGCAAAATAAATATTGCGTTGACGACGAAAATATTTTTTGTGTGGATTTTTTGGTGGAAGAAGAATAGAGGGGTTGAGAAAAGACAACACACCGGATGCGCGAGATTTGAGAAGAAGAACATGTAGATCGCGAGGAGAGAGAGAGGAGGAAGATAGAGAATGATTCTCAATTTTTCATTAACCTGAACTGACTAAAACAATAGGCCCTCATCCCTTTAATAGGAGGGATGAGATTACAAAAATAGAAAACTAATTTAAATTGACAACTAATTATCCTAAATTGATGCAGAAATGAAATCGCGCGACGTTGACGAAAATAAAATTTTGTGGTTTTTTGGTGGAGGAAGAATTAGAGGGGTTGAGAAGAAGAAGACACGCCAGATGCGCGGGATTAGAGAAGAAGAAACGTGAAGAACACGTGAGAGGGAGAAAGGGAGATAGAGGGAGATAAAGATCTCAAATTTTCATTAATACTTCACTTCCTAACATATTGGACTCTCATCCCTTTATATAGGAGGGATGATCTTACAAAAATAGTAATTAATTTAAATTGACAACCAATTTATCCTAAAATGACTCTAACTAATTAACCGACCAAATTTAAAATTCAAATCGACCACTAATTGAGATCACAGGCGATCCCATTTATTTTAATTAAAGACACAATAATATAAATAAATGTAAATAAAATTAACCACTAAAATTAATTAAAAATTCGGCCCTATTTTCCTGGTCCACGCTGCATCAACTCTCCTCCGCTTTAAAAATTCGTCTCCCGACGAATTGCTGAAGTAGATGCGTCGTTGGAGAATTTATCCTTGAATTGTGGCTTCAATTTCCTCCAATTCGACCCTTTTCAACGTTACGTTTGTAGTTCTTTCCAATCGGAGGGCATATCTGCAATTGTTCTATCCCTTCACTTAAAATATACCAACAACATAATTTAGTCTTCGATTGGTCCTTTAGGTAAATTGTTTTGGGAGAAGGGGACTGCTTGTAAAATTTCCAAAATATCTCATCCCACCTGTTAGGGGATCCGATTGAAACCCTTAGGGTTCTTTGCTCCCAAGATAAGAAGCGGCGGATGCATCGTGGGGAGCAGCGAGGGGCTTCGCAGACGGCCGCGCCTGTCGAGCGGGGGGGGGGGGCGGCTTCCACGCACGCGTCGAGTGGAGGGGCACACCTGCGCGGGGGCGGAGGTTGGATCAGGTGGGGCGCGCTGAGGCGCGCGGGCGTGGCGCAAGGGTGGTGCTGGCTGGGCATCGGGGGAGGGAAGGGAGGGGCGGCACGGGGCCGAGTACAGGGTCGTGGGGCTGAGAGGTGTGGGGGAGGCATGGGAAGAGGGGCGGGGTCGGGGTGGGGGAGATGGCGGGCGAGGGCGCGGGAGTGGAAGGGCGGCGGTTGCAGAGCTTTGGGGAGGGGTTGGGAGAAGGGTAGGCGGGGGCTGGCGGGGTTGGGGGTGGGGCTGTGAGGAGCGGGCCTGATGGTGCGGGGCTGGCCTCGCCTAGGGCGAGGCGGGTGTCGGTTGGCGGGGCTGGGAGGGTTAGGGGCAAGGGGTTGGCCTATGGTAACGCGACGGGGGTTGGGGTAGCAGGTGTTGGGGTCGGCGGCGGCAACAGGGATGGGAGTGGGACTGGGGTTGTGATCGAGGAAGGCAGGGAAAGTACCTGGGATGGTTTGGGCGGTGCTGGGGTGGTCGGAGGGGGTGTTGGTGGCGAGGCCTGGCCGGGGAAGAGGGAGTGCCCAGCAGTTGGCGAGAACGGAAGATGGGAATCCGCTTGTACTGTAACTTCAACCGCGAACTCGTCGAGAAGTTCAGATTTTCCATCTGCGAGATCTTTATCGAATATGGGCCCCGAATCTTCGTTTTCTTTACATTTTAATCCCTGGACAACAACTTCGATTTCGAATCCAGATTCTTCGTCCGTACATTTGTTTTTTGCTTCGAAATCGGATTGAACAACGGTTGCACAGATCTGATTTTGGTCGTTGGCGGTTGAATCTTCGTCGATTAGCGCATCCAGCCAAGTTTGCACTTTGATGCTTGATATAAGACGTTTCTTGAACTTCCTCGAATGCGAGCGTGAATGTGAGTCAGGGGAGAGACGACTCAAATCGAACTGCACACGCCAATATGCGACAGGATCGTGGGATCGTGAGAACGACTCCATTTTCAGGCTCTGATACCAATTGATGCAGAAATGAAATCGCGCGACGTTGACGAAAATAAAATTTTGTGGTTTTTTGGTGGAAGAAGAATTAGAGGGGTTGAGAAGAAGAAGACACGCCAGATGCGCGGGATTAGAGAAGAAGAAACGTGAAGAACACGTGAGAGGGAGAAAGGGAGATAGAGGGAGATAAAGATCTCAAATTTTCATTAATACTTCACTCCCTAACATATTGGACTCTCATCCCTTTATATAGGAGGGATGATCTTACAAAAATAGTAATTAATTTAAATTGACAACCAATTTATCCTAAAATGACTCTAACTAATTAACCGATCAAATTTAAAATTCAAATCGACTAATTGAGATCACAGGCGATCCCATTTATTTTAATTAAAGACACAATAATATAAATAAATGTAAATAAAATTAACCACTAAAATTAATTAAAAATTCGGCCCTATTTTCCTGGTCCACGCTGCATTATAAATAGACTCTAACTAATTAACCAACTAATTTGCAAATTACATCTATAACTAATTATTGGAGATCACAGGCGATCTCGTTTATTTAATTAAGGACACGACAACTTAAATAAACATAAATAAAATTGACCGATAAAATTAGATAAATATTCAGCCCTATACTTGGGTTCCACGTTGCATCAACTCTCCTCCGCTTTTAAAATTTCGTCTCCCGACGAATTGTTGGATCTGCAGGCTTGGAGATTGAATCCGCGTTCTCCGTCTTTCCCTGGAAGAATTGGTGTGGAGCGAACGACGGAAGCCACCCGCGGGTGTTGGTGACGTGGCCGTCGTGGTGGAAGAAGAATAGAGGGGTTGAGAAAAGACAACACATTAGATGCGCGGGGAAGAGGAGGCGCAGGTGTGAGGGGTGTTGAAGCTGGTTGCTGGGGCGATGGGTGCGGGCCTGGGAAGGCGATGGCGGTGGGGAAGGGGTGTGGTTAGGGTCCGAAGAAGAGAGGAGAAACGCGAGGAGAGGCGGGTGGGTTGTGGCTATGCGGGCAGGAGGGGTTGTGGCGCCGCTGGTCGCGGGTAGGCGGGGCGGTTAGGGAGGGAGGGGGGTGTTCGAATGGGGAGGGGAAGATCGCGGGGGTCTGCGGGTGTTGGCGGGGCTGGGCTGGGGAGGGGGCGGCGGGTGGCGCCGGCGGTACTGGGGGCAGGACTGGGGCCGTAGGTGCGGCGAGGGTGGTGGGTGGGATCCGCGCAAGGGCGGATGGGGTGTGGGTCGGGTTCGGGGGATTTTATGAATCTGAAATTACCTGGACAACCATCGTTTCGTCGTTTTTCTCTTCCGAAATGATCTGAACAGCGGTCGGTTCGTTGTTGACGGCTAGATTTTCGTCTTCAAATTCGGTGCCGACGATTGGTGTCGCGGAAGCCTTCGATCTGGCGGCACGCATAGCCTTGGATTCAGCGATTATTTCTCGACATCCGGCCTCGAATTCTTGACATTTGGCCCGGAAATCACGCATTGCGTCCATCTTGTTGTATGCGTCGTTGGATCGTCGTGTTCGTTCGACCGAACGATGGTGTGTCGTCGCGTATCGGCGCACATGTCTGTACGGATCGTCAGATCGTGAGGACGATCTGTAGGCCATGCTCTGATACCAATTGATGCAAAATAAATATTACGTTGACGGCGAAAATATTTTTTATTTGGATTTTTTGGTGGAAGAAGAATAGAGGGGTTGAGAAAAGACAACACGCCGGATGCGCGGGATTTGAGAAGAAGAACGCGTAGATCGCGAGGAGAGAGAGAGAGAAGGAGGAAGATAGAGAATGATTCTCAATTTTTCATTAACCTGAACTGACTAAAACAATAGGCCCTCATCCCTTTATATAGGAGGGATGAGATTACAAAAATAGAAAACTAATTTAAATTGACAACTAATTATCCTAAATATACTCTAACTAATTAACCAATTAATTTGCAAATTACATCTATAACTAATTATTGGAGATCACAGGCGATCTCGTTTATTTAATTAAGGACACGACAACTTAAATAAAAGTAAATAAAATTGATTGATAAAATTAGATAAATATTCGGCCCTATACTTGGGTTCCACGCTGCATCAAGATGCCATCATGATGCACCTCTTCATCCATCCAATCCACCTATTTAGAAATCCTCTCCTAAACAAAGGACGCCCACATGAAGCGCCAATCAACACTATCACATACCTTCGAAAAATCAACCTTCCATGTCCACATAATCCCCCTAGCTTTCATCCTCCATTCTGCCACAATATGAAATGCCATCACCACACTATCGACGAGTCGTCTGCGAGGAAAAAAAGCACTCTGAATCGGAGAAATGATCGAGCACAAGATCCCCTTGAAGCAGTTGGCCAACAGTTTGGCTACCATTAAGTAGATCGTGTTAGACAGGGCAATCGGGCAGTAGTCCTCCACCTGAGTTGCCACATCCTTCTTTGGCAGCAGAAAAATCATCGAGTGATTTAATCGATCGAAACCATAGTTACCCCCAACAAACTCAGAAATCATCCCCATTACCTCCTCCGCGACCAGATCCCAGAACTCCCTGAAGAAGAAAACATGAAAACCATTTGTCCCTGGGCAGCCATCCAAATTCAACAAAAAAGGTCTCATGAACCTTCAACAATTCGAAAGGTCTCTTTAACACCTTCGCCTCCGAGTCAGCAATGTCCCTAACCCCCAAGCCAAGCCGCCTAGACCCACTATATGGCGTACGCTTGCTGATGTTCCTGAAGTATCATGTTACCACCCTCGTAACTTCGACCTCACCATAAATCTCTTCGACCCCAACCTCAGTAGATTGCATTTTTCCTCCTTCTACCGTTTGCCACCACATGGAAAAATCTACTGTTCGCATCTCACTCCGTCTACTTCTGACGCGATCTTTGCCTCCATTCCAACTCTCGCTTCTTATTTTCATCTAGAATCTTATGTATCACCCCCTGACTCATTAACTCCTCCTCTAGTTCCTTGCAATCCTCCAAAGAGTCCAGCCTTACCATTTCCTCCCGAGCCTCATTCCTCATAGCTCATGCAGGCTATGAGACTCCTTCCTGAAAGCACTCAGTCTATGACGTAATGCCTCTAATCTCTGAACAAGCCTCATAGTAGCAGATCCCTCCACCACCAAATTGGTCCAAAAAGAGATAACCATGTCTCCAAAGCCCTCTAACAGCTAGCACCATTCAAATCTGAAACATGAAGAGAAACAACGTCCGCTGCACGTATCCAAGCAAATAGGCGTATGATCCAATCTCGAACGTGGGAAAGAAGAAACACATGCCAAACTGAGTCTCTCCAAAGCTTCAATGGATAGAAGTCTGTCTAGACGCGATCTAGAAGAGGAACTTCGCCACTTATACTTGTAGTTTGCTGCATCAAGAACCTCTAAACTTAGCTCCTCCACCACGCCAACAAAAAAACACAGATCCAGGATCCTGTGCACCTCTCCCGCCAGGTTTATCATCTAAATACAATATGACGTTGAAGTCACTGCCTACAATCCAAGCCAAGTTTGAAAACCTGTCCTTAACCATCTGTAACTCAACCCACAAAATCGTGTTGGGCGAAGCACCTGGAATGCCGTAAACATACGTCACCGACAATCGCGAGCGATCCTACTTTCTGACCGGAACAACAGACACCGAATGCATCAAGATCACCTCATTAATGCAAAAAATAAATGAAAAAAGTAAATTAATTCAATGTTGTAAAGAGATTACCTAGTCACGAGGGGTTTAGAATCAAGAGTTCCGTGAAGGACAAGGTAGGACATACCGATATCGTATCGGTCCATCTGGTTGAAATGATGTAAAAAGCATTTTTTTCACCAATTATGATCATCCTAGTTATTAAAATAATAAATAAAATACACATACACATTTATATGAAAAAATGATGTGTATTTAGCATACTAATACACATTATATCGCACAAATCGCTGGTTGTTAATGCTGATAGTTGAGCTAACTGCTGACTGCTGAGATGTATTTTGGACCTATGATTTTAACTTGATTAGCATTAGACTTATTTTCATCTCTATTATCAAAGAAGGCAAAGTCCACTAATTGAAGAACCGTCGTATGCACACATTGTAGAACCATACCGAACCAGACGGGGTTCTCGCTGCTCGGTCGGTGAGCCTAGGGGTGGTAAGTAGGAGAAAGTGTGCTCCCCCTGCTGTGGAGCGGGGGCAGCGTTCCTGATCCAAAAATAAAATATATAATTCACGATGTATTTTAATACTAGTAGTAGCAAAAATAGTAGTGAAATCAAGCTTACAAGGGTAATATCACTGATATATATGTATATAGATATCGACGAAATATCATCGATATCGATCGATATCCAAGAAATTTTATACTGAAATCATCCAACTTCGAGCGATATGGCTCGATATGACGATATATCGTTGATATCTCGTGAGATATCGGCTGATATCATGGAAAAGGGTATTTATATTAATATCGGTATCCATATCTCGTTGATACTGATATATCGATGATATATCACTGATATATCGCGATATTGTCGATTATGCTCATGCGATGATCTAAAAGCTCATATCTGAAATGGGGGAAAAAAGAATGCCCATCCCAAACGTCCGCCACATAACAGTTCGAATCAACAACCAACGCCATAAGATGTGGGAATCTTACCCCAAGTGCCCCACCCTCGAACCAATCGTCATCCCAGAACTTGAAACCCGTACCATCCCCAACTGCCGACCTTAAGAAAGGATGAATCTCCTGCACCACACTGCAAATCCCCATCCAGAAGTACGAAGGGGCATGTCCAAGCTCCCGGGCCCTAGCAAAGAGTAACCCGAGCCATAAATTTTCCATATCATATCGCAATCCAAGCTAGTACAGTCTCCCCTGATATGAGTGATCCATTTACCGAGTAAAGCTTTATTCATCTCCTTCAGGCTACGAACACCAAACCCACCGTCATCCTTCGAACATGATACTGTCCCCCAATCGACTAAAGGTAGTTCATTCGAGTGTCCGAAAGACAACTAGAAAAACCATCGTATGATGCTCGCAAGCTTCTTCCTCACCCCTAGATGCAAGAGTCTAGATGACATGAACAAAATAGGGATCTCACAGAGAATAGACTTAGCAACACCAACCTGTCACCACGAGATAAACAAACAGATTTCCACACCTCTAACTTCTGCTCTATCTTCTCGATCATCGATAACCAATCAGTTTGGTGCATCTTCCCAATGACCAACAACACACCAAGGTATCTCAACGGTAGATCCCTATGTGGGGATCTCAACCAACCATCATAAACCTACCTCCTCCTCCAAGCCGAAGGGCACAAACTCCAACTTGCCTTTGTTAATTCTCAAGCCAGAGACCTCGTCAAAAATGTCAAGGATCACAGACAAACCTCTGCAACTCCATGCACCACCCTCCGCAAAGAAAATGGTGTCATCCGCATACTGTAGAATCGACATCGAAATCTTCTCCATAATATACCGTTCGCAAAAAACACCGGTTACCGCATGATCAACCTTTATCGACAACGCATCTGTCGCGAGAACGAACAACAAAGAAGTCAGAGGGCAACCCTGACACACACCCTGCTGCGGTTGAAAATAAACCCGTGGCTGCCATTCACAAGGACAAAGGACAACACAAGACACCATCATGATGCACCTCTTCATCCATCCAATCCACCTATTTAGAAATCCTCTCCTAAATAGACACCCATAGGAAGCGCCAATCAACACTATCACATGCCTTCGAAAAATCAACCTTCCACTGTTCCACATAATCCCCATAGCTTTCATCCTCCAATCTGCCACAATCTGAAAGACCATCACTACACTATCGATAAGCTGTCTGCGAGGCAAAAAAGCACTTTGAATTGGAGAAATTATCGAGCAAAAGATCCCCTTCAAGCAGTTGGCCAACAGTTTGACCACAATTAAGTAGACCATGTTAGACAGGGCAATCGGGCGGTAGTCCTCCGCCTGAGTTGCCACATCCTTCTTTGGTAGCAGAAAAATCATCTCGAGTGATTTAATCTATCGAAACAAGAGTTATCCTCAACAAACTTAGAAATCATCCCCATTACCTCCTCCGTGACCAGATCCCAGAACTCCCTAAAGAAGAAAAAATGAAAACCATCCGTCCTTGGGCAACCATCCGGATTTAGCGAAAAACAGTCTCACGGACCTTCAACAATTCGAAAGGTATCTTCAATACCTTCGCCTCTGGGTCAACAATGTCCCTAACCTCCAAGCCAAGCTGCCTGGACCCACTATATGGCGTATGCCTGCTGACGTTCCTGAAGTATCCAGTTACCACCCTCGCAACTTTGACCTCGCCATAAACTCTTCGACCCCAACCTCAGTAGATTGCATTTCTCATCCTTCTACCATTTACCACTGCATGGAAAATCTAGTGTTTGCATCTCTCTCTTTCATCCATTTCTGACGTGATCTTTGCCTCCATTCCAATTCCCGCTTCTTATCTTCTCGCTTAAGAATCTTCTGTATCACCCCCGACTCATTAACTCCTCTAGTTCCTTGCAACCCTCCAAAGAGTCCATCCTTACCATTTCCTCCTGAGCCTCATTCCTCAAAGCTCACGCATGCTATGAGACTCCTTCCTAAAAGCACTCAGTCTATGACGCAGTCCCTCTAATCTCCGAACAAACCTCATAGTAGCAGATCCCTCCACCACTAGATTGGTTCAAAAAGAGATAACCAGGTCTCCAAAACCCTCCAACAGCCAGCACCACTCAAATCCGAAACAAGAAGGCTTTGTTTGGTTGCAGGGTTGGGCAGGGTTGGGTTGGGGTACACTGGTGTACCCCTCCTTCCAACCCTCCCAATCCTCACAGTTTACTATTCACAGGGTTACCCCAACAAGGTTCGAAAATTCGTATTTCGATCTCGTTTCAGTAAGGTGTAATATCGAAATTGCGCCGAAATTTCGGGAAATTTCGACGATTTCGGTGGAAAAGTTGGAAAAGGCTAAAAAATCCGATTTTTTTCCAATTTTATGGAAAATTTCGATATTCCAAGTTATTAGAACAATAAATAACATACAAATACACAATTATTTCACACATATTGGTCATCTATACCCTATATATAGACATATCGGTCATATCGACCATATTAGTCATATCGGTGGTCATATTGTTGGAACCCAAGCAACATGTCTCGATCGATATGCGGTCGAAATGACCCATATTTTATCGATATCATTGCAATTGAGGATCTCCACCCCTCTATACAACCTATCTCGACCGAAATCTCATAAGACAGTTAATATATAAAAGTTGAAACCATGGTTATTGTTAATACATAATAAAAAAGAGTAATAGTCTAGTCTTACAAATACAATACAACTTACAACAAGTTAAAATTATTAAGAACATGCATATTTCTGATAAATGCAATAAAAGAGTAAAGATTAAAATATAATATAGTACATGCCCTGGTGACATGTTTTGTTCAGAACCAGGAGTTCCGTGGTGGATCTGAATGCCCCCCCTTCCTTGCTGTCTCTCATAGCTCATCGCAGATTCTATGAACTCGCAGTAGTTCTCCCATGTCATGTACGAGTACATGGCCTTGTAATCCATGACATACTGCCTGTATTGGTGGTCATCGATGCCTATGAGCATCCCGAGTCGAGCATAAGCAGCACTGGATCCGGTATCACGAGTGGCACGACGAGGCTGCTGCGAACTACTGCCCTGAGATCCTCGAGACGACGACGACGGAGTAGGAGAAGATCTCTGCGGAGGAGGAGGAACTGCCGTGTAGTACTCAGGGAAGAAACCGTAGCTGTTACCCCCAAAGTAACTGCCCTGGCTCTGCTCAGGTTGGCTACTTTGGTAGTTGTCTCCGCTACTGTATCCCCCATATCCACTGTAACCATATGAATATGCTGGAGGTGCGTACTGAGGAGGAGGAGGAGGAGGTCCTGGAGGAGGAGCTTGAAAGTATTCCGAGAAGACGCCAAATGATCTCTCATCGTGCGACGATCCATATCCGCCTAAAGGACTTTGTGCTCCTCCGCGATATGGGCTGTCAATATCCATGAAGCTCAAAGAACCTACAGATGATGTCAAATCTTCCATGTAGCTGTCGGTTGGACGTTGGCCTCGACCGTACTCGTAATCCGTAGGCCCTGGACTCGGACTTGGAACAAATTGTCCGTGTGTGTTCCGTTGTCTCTCCATATATTCACGTCGTGCTTGTAGGTCTTCCTCAAGTCTGGTAGCTTGTGGTCCACGACCACTCCCTCCTGACCCACCTGAGGTTGACTCCCCACTACCACCAGGTCAGCACGACCAACATCGTCATCATCATTATCTCCACGGTCATCCTTTGACTTTGACTTGGATTTGGAGCTACTGGAGAGAATTTCATCAACAGCTGCATCAATCTCGCCCTCCAACCCTCCAACAGGGTCTATAATCCGCCCGGATCTGGCCAAAAAATCACCAATGTCTGCTCCCATTTGCTGGCTTATGTTCTCATTCGGTCTTCCACCTGGCTGATCGAGAACTGGGGCACCATTGGAATCCATCCACCTCTGGAGAACGTCCTCATCAGCATCGTCATCGTGCATCTTGAAAATGTATGCAAGGTCAATAGGGTCCGTATAGTCATCTTTGTCATGTCCCTCCGTTGCATGCTTCAATTTCGGCCTCAAGTTGTAATACACGAAGACAAGGTCATTGAGCTTCTTTTCTCCCAACCTGTTCCTTCTCTTCGAATGTATCAAATTGAACGTGCTCCAGTTCCTCTCACAACCGCCAGCAGATGCGGTTTGAGACAACACTTTCACTGCCACACTTCGAAGGTTGGGAGCTTCCATCCCGTATAACATCCACCATTCGGCTGAAAAAAAAGGAAAAGACAGAAATCATAAGAACAAATAAATGTACACACAAATAATGGTTTTATTTGCCTCCGTCCCTACCAGGAAGAGTATTGCCACGACCGTTGACCACAGTAATCCGACCAAAGGAACCCAATGCATCTCGGTAATACTTAACCTGCACAACACACAAATAGGTTCAACCCACATATCTTGTGACTCAAAATATAGGTAGAAATTGAGGATAGTACCTCATTCATGTACATGCTCTGTACTTTCTCGTCCTTGACGAGCTTCTCCACCACAATCTGTACGGCTGAGAGAAGGTCACCATTTGTACCAAGTCCATTCTTGTAGTGGTACTTACGATTGAAGTAATAAGCTGCACAGAAAGTCACGAACAAGCTCATTTATCATGTCCAACTGTAGAAATTTAAATAATTGAAAAAAAAACCATTTTTACATAATACATACCGGCCTTGTGAAGAGGATGTGAGAGCATCTTGGACCATCGCTCGTCTATGATGTCCATTTATGCTTTCGATCCCTTCCCAACCGCTTCTCTGCTCTCTCATACAGCGCATTGCCTCGTAGATGACTCCCATGGTGGGCTTCTTGTCGCCATCCACGATCCGCAATGCAGATACAACTGGATCCATGATCCTCGTGACCCGAGTCACGTCATCCCAAAAGGAGATATCATTGATCAATATCTCCACCTTCCATCCTCCTTCAGTCCGAGCTTCAGGTATCTCGAACCACTCACCCTGGCAACACATGATTTTCAAACCCGTCTTATGTTGCTTGAGGCTTTGCAACGCTATAAAATTGGTTGCAAAGCGTGTGATGCCAGGCCTCACCAACTCCCCATTGCACATCCGCCTCATTAGTGCCAACACTTTGCTGTGGTTGTAGATGAATGTGGTGATCATTCGTGCTTTTCCACCACCCTTGAGACGAGCTTTCTCTTGCTGAAATCCTTAAGGATCAAGTCAATGCAATGCGCAGCACACGGTGTCCAGAAAATTCCGTAGCTGCTGGACTTCATAATTGTTTCACCAGCCTTCTTGAAGTTGCTGCCGTTATCTGTCACAATTTTTTTTGACGCTCTTATCTGTCACAATTTGCACAATATGCTCTTTCCCAACATCCTTTATAACGTCCTTCATCAACTTCAGAAGGTACCTGTGGTCCTTCACATGCTCGGATGCATCAACAAATTTCAAGAAAATTGTCTTCCCATCGCAGTAAACAAGGAAGTTGATGATCTGCTTCCTTGTGTAGCTCGTCCACCCATCGCATATCAATGTCACCACATACTCTGGCCATCTCCTCCTCAACTCGGCGATGTACTCATTCATCTCATCTTTCTCCATCCCCAGATATTTGTTCATGATCTCGTAGGATGTGGGAGCCTTCATTCCCGTTCCCGCTGCAGCGATCTCATCAATGGCATGCTGCAAGAATGGCCCGCTTGCAATGTTGGCAGGAATGCTCTCCCCAAAGAAGAGCTTGCTGATGGCTTTTCCCACCCTTTCTCGTGCATTGGTGAACAATCCCTTCACTGTTTTCTGCCTCGGATCCTTGCTTGCCTTGTATTGCATGGATCTGCTCCTCGTCAAGAAGGACTCAATTCCCTTCCCCTTGTGTTTCTTGGTGGGTGGTGGTACTGGTGCGCCTCCAGAACCACTCCCACTCCCACCTGCACCATAGAAGCCGCCCCGTGCACCACCGAGTTCTCTCCTCTCGAACTCGCTCCTCAATGATTCTTGTGTAGCCCTTCTGTATGCCCTCCTCTCTGATGCAGTCTGAATGTCGGCGGGGTACACAAAATCATCGTCGTCTGAATCAGAAATGACGTTGAATTCTTTCTCGAACATGAACCCCTTCATTTGTTCTTCCCTTCTTACTCTCTCCGTCTCCTTTTCCTTCTTTCCGTCCAAGCTCGCCTTGACCTTGTCCCTCACATCTTTGGGACAACGCGTGCACTTGGCAACATTCTTGTTGTTGCCAACAAGATGTTGCTTCATCCTTGTGATCCCGCCTCCTCCCAACTTCTTCCCACAGAAATTGCATTGCGGCTTCGCCTTATTTCCATCAGGAGCGGACACATACCTCCAGCCAATGTCCCTACTGAATTCTTCCATCTGATCATCAGAACTGTCAGATCCAGAACCAGAAGCAGAATGTGCCATGGTGAATATCCAAATTAAGAACCGGAACCGAAACCAGAATGTGGCAGAATGTGCCATGGAGAATATGAACGTTGAAATCTGCGAGGAAAATCAAGAACAAACATTAAGTTGGCATACAATGCAACTGCTTATGAATATGCAAATTATTATTTTTTTTAATTTCGGAATTATTATATATTTAATTTTTCCAACACCTACTTTTCCGATTTACAGAAAAAAGACCTTGGATCTTTACATTAGGATCTTAGATCTACAAATTAGGGGACCATTTTCAAGAAAGACTACGTAATTGACACAAAATATGAACAAAAACATAAATATTTAACAAATGATTTTCGGATTTTCTATATTTTTAAATTTTATTAATCCAAAAAAATTTCCTGACTATGATTTCTACTTCCAAAACTCAAGATCCGAATATATAATACCACAACTCATTATCGTTCCACATTAAACCTCAAAAGCCCCAATTTCCTCTAACATAGATCCAAGAAAATATTCTCCAACAATGTTTTACTTCATGTTAACTTCAGATCTGCGATACAATGATCATAGTTACCACTATTGTGCAAAAAAAACACAAAAGCCCCAATTTCCTTCTCCAAATTTATACCTATTTTGGGGGAAATCTCTCAAATTAAACACCATGCCAAGCTATATCAACATCCTAACAGTGAAATCCCTAAAAAATTAATGAATTTGAAGAAGATTTATCATAATTTGGCTTACCTCAAAGGAAGAAGGTCTTGGAAGATGAAGAAGAGCAGCCTCTGCACGAAGTCGGGCGAAATGGAGAGCTTTCGGCTGATATTTCGGTATATTTCGACCTTTGCCTGATTTTTCTATTCAAAGATTCCATATATCGGCCGAGATATCGAGAGGAGCTGAGATATCGGCGATATCTCGCGATATTTCGACCGAAACCGGAGAAATCGATATACAGTGTAGTTTCGATACCCGATACCCATCGAAACCGAAATTTCGATGAAATTTCGTCGAAATTTCACGAAATTTCAGTCCACCCAATCCAACCCAGCCCAACCCAGCAACCAAACGAACCATGAAGAGAAACAACGTTCACTGCACGTATCCAAGCAAATAGGCGTATGATCCAATCTCGAACGTGGGAGAGAAGAAACACATGCCAAGCTGAATCTCTCCAAAGCTTCAACGGATAGAAGCCTGTCTAGCCGCGATCTAGAAGAGGAACTCCACCACTTATACTTGCAGTTTGCTGCATCAAGAACCTCCAAACTCAGCTCCACCACGTCAGCAAAAAACACAGATCCAGGATCCTGCGTACCTCTCCTGCCAGGTTTATCATATAAATACAATATGACATTGAAGTCACTGCCCGCAATCCAATCCAAGTTCGAAAACCTGTACCTAACCAACCGTATTTCGCCTGAACCCACACCTTCATCGCAACCGCAAGTTCAAATGCCCTTGCCGTCTGACCTCCTGTTGCAATTGTAAGTGCATGAAGATCTTTGGTCTTCTTAGCGATTCTATCCTAAAGGTAGAGAGATGATGGAAAAAAGAGCATTAGGATTACAAATAGAAAGCGTTACTTGGAACCTGAGGTATGAGGCATACTGTTTACGTGTCAAAACTCCTCCTCGAGCTTGAGGATTGTCAACTTCAAAATGTCTGTGTATTTTACAGAGGCTTTAATGGTTTCTTCTGTCTCAGCAAAGCTTAAACCTTTCTCGAACTTACCTCAAATTCGAGTGACCTTGGTTGCTTAAGCTTGTCTTTTGATAGATGGTGGACCACTGAAGAGGGGACTATAGAGGATGGAACCATAATGACGTCGATGGTGAGATTGAGCTTCCTCAAGTTCATCTTTTGAGATTTAAACATTGAGGGAGGTGGAGATGAAAGGTTTTTGCCAACTTATGCGGAGAGGATGTCACCTTGAGGTTATTAATGAGGTGCATTTAAGGAAAGAGACAATGGATACATAGATCTCGTCAGATTTATCTTACGAGGGGGATGTAAATACTAATTTTCTTTGATGACCTCGAAGAGATGGTGGAACACCATTGATAGCTTGATGGTGGAGGATGTAGTGGTTATACAATATAAAAGGTTGAACAAGTCCTAATGAAATACTTTCGGGAGTTCACATTGAGATCGCTATTCGAGTAGGGTTTTTTGGTGGAGAAAGGAACTTGTAGGATTAGAGGAGGAAGAAGAATATACCTATTGCACTTTGGGAGTAGAAACACGTAGATGCATAGAGGGAGAAGGATAAAAAGGGAGAGGAGTGGGAGATAAACTCCAATTTTTTTCTATAACTTGAATTTTCTCCATACAGTGACCTATACCCCCTTTATATGGAGGGGTGAAGCTATAAAATAAAAAAGAAAGGAAACCAATTCCTAATTTAAGCCATAAATTGGTTCAATCGAATAACGAATTAGAGATCACGTACGATCTCTTTATTTAAATTCAAGAACAACAACAACAAATCCTTTTCCCACAATAAGCAGGATCGGTTACATGGATTCTTTGCCTCATTCAAATCTATCTTGGGTCATACTCGGGCTTAGATCCAAAAAATTAAGATCCCTTCTGATAGTTTCATTCCAACACTTCTTGGGCCTTCATCGCCCTTTCTTAGCTGGCTCAACATCTCAACACTCGCATATCTTAACAGGTGCATCACCTGGCCTCCTTTGCAAATGGCCATACTAGCTTAAGCGGTTTTCTCGCATCTTATCCTCGATCGGAGCTACACCCACTTTCCTTCTGATTGCGTCATTCTGAATCCGATCGTCACGTGTATGTCCACACATCCACCTTAGCATTTTTATTTCTACAACTGCCATTCTCTGCACATGTCTATGGTATGCAGGCATTGAAGGCCGTATCCCGATATATCGGCGATATATCGCCGATATATCGATATCGACATGGGACCGATATCGAAATCGATATATCGATATATCCGATTTCAGGCATTTTCTTCAGAAAGATTCCTAGATATAGCGATGTATCGGCGATATATCGACGATATATCGTCGATATATCGATATCGGCACGATATCGAAACGATATCGATATCGATATGTCCTTCCATGTCTGCAGGACACTATTCAGATCCATAGAGCATAGCAGGTCTTATGGCTGCTTTGTAAAACTTTCCTTTGATTTTCATAGGAGTTTTCTTATCACATCGAACAGTAGAGGCTTCTCTCCACTTTAGCCAACCTGCATTTATTCTATGAATAACATCTCCGTCAATTTCCCCATCATATTGCAAAATAGATCCTAAGTATCTAAAAAAGTCCTTCTGAATGTTATCGTTACCAATTTTCACTTGGAATCCTTCACCATTGCTTCCATTAAAAGTGCACTCCATATATTCAATCTTAGCCCTACTTATACAAAATCTTTTAGTCTCTAATGCATATCTCCAGACCTCAAGATTCTCCTTTACTCCATCTCTAGTCTCATCAATCAATACAATATCATCATCAAATAACATACATCAAGGTATCTCATCCTGAATGTGATCTTTTTATTTAAAATAAAAATCTAAATTGTACTTGACGCAAAGTAACAAAATTTAATGACTGCTGCAGCCACATTCCATTGCTTGAAAATCTGATCTTCGATGAGTTGCTTGATCTTCGGTTGCACGTGTTATGAATCGATCTTAGTTTGATTCCAGAATATGTTGACATTTTTTGTCATCAATGTTCCTTTTGTAATTTTTTTTAGGAAAGGGGCCTAGTTTCAACTATCTTACCATCTCACTTAAATATTTCTCCTCTACCCATCTATTCCATCTTTAACCTTTAGATAAAAAAGATTTTTGGAGAGGGATCTCTCCATAAATATACCATGACAACCTCTTAACTCTTTTCTTGGATAGTATGATTCCCATTGGGAATAAATGGAAAGCCATTGATTTGCAACATGTGTCCCTACTCTGCTATAAAGCCAATGACGATGGTGACATGTTCTAGTGCAAGGAGTTTGGCGACAATGCTTCAATGAGTGCGGTGTTGGGGGTATCCAAGGTTGTAGAAAGCGGTAGTCGGTATTCAGTCGGCGGGGTCACCTACTAAGGATTAGTCGGCAGTCGGGCGACTAGTCGGAATTAGTCGGTCAATAGTCGATTTTGAATTTTTTATTATTTTAAATATATAAATCAGTTTTTTATACATATATTCGTATGTATATACACATATTTGTATATTTTATATGACATCATGATGAAACAAAAGAAGTAATTGACCTTAAATATAACATTAAGCATAGAATATGTTTGCTTTAAAAAAAGTGAAAAACAAAAAAAATAAAAAAGGTTGTTGTAAAAGTCGGCCGACTAGTCGGCCTAGTGGACCGACTAAGGGCCGACTAGGCCTAGTCGAGTCGGCTACCCCCCCGACTCGACTAGTCGGATCGACTAGTCGGCCTAGTCGGCTGACTTTTGCAAGCTTGGGGGTATCTTCTCTAGCTTGGATGGCATTGGCATTGAGTTTTAAGCAAGGTTTTAAAAATCGGACCGGACATTGAACCAGTCAGTCTTCGGTTTGGTCCAACCGGGTCGAACTGTCAGTCCAAACCAGTCAGACCGGTGATGACGTCAGCATGACGTCATCATTTTATCGATTCGGAAAAACCGGACCGGGCTTAATTTACTGGTCAGACCGGTCGAACCGATTTTTTGAACCAATAAAATCGGATACATATATGTAAGTATATATTTATATATCAATGAAATAATCGTTAGAAATTTCAAATCTTTAAATAGAAGAACATGATTGCCTATTTCAAGTAAAACTCTACAAAGTTAGTCGCATTTTCTAGAATTATATATGAATATAATATAGCAATCATTTATTTATAGTTATTTCAGGAAAATTACTCTAAGAAAGTATTGACATAATATATATTCCAAAAAAGAGAGGGGCATACCTTATATCGCAGAAGTTAAGAAGGGCATACATGATAAAAACCCCATTATTTCATGGGATTTTTACACCCATAATCCTAAGTAATTTTGTAATCACTAATCACAATCATACCCCTATGAAATCGTGAATTACGTAAAAAACCTCAGATACTCCGTCTCACACACATAACCCTCCGTTAAATTCCCCGTTAACCCAGCCATAACATTGGGTTAATCTAACCCATGAATGGCTATTAAAAAACTCAAAACAAATAAAAAAAATCTCTAACCCCATCGCCCCTCCCCCTTCCTTCCCCGACGCCCTCCCCATCTCTCCCGCCGCTCCGCCTCTGCCTTACTTCCCTAACGCCCTCCCCCTCACTCCCGTTGCTCCGCCCCTGCCCTCCACCCTCCTCTGCTCCGGCTCGCCCCTTCCCTGTCTTCCTCTTCCAGGTCGTCACCACCCCTCCTCTTCTTCCTCCTCCAGCTCTCTCCCTCCCCTTCTTCCTCCTCCATCTCGCCCCACCTCCGCTGATCCCTCCCTTTTTACTCCAGCTCGCCCCTCCCCTTCTTACTCATCCATCTTGCCCGACTCCGCCTCCCCCTCCCCTTCTTCCTCCTCCATCTCGCAGTTCTCGCAGTCGCACGTCACACCGGCCCTTGCCGCGAGCTGGTGGAAGACACTCACCTGCTTCTCGTCGCCAACGTTGGGCAGAAAACAGGGGACGAGATCAGGTCTTATCTCGCCTCCGATTCCGCGCCTGCAACGCTCATGTCAGACTAGAACGTCGATGCCGAGAACCTCCCGGAAGCTGGAAGTGTCACCGCGGTACCCGCCACGAGCGACAACAATAGCCCTGCAAGAAGCCCGTGCACATGGAACAACGATAGGACGATCACCATCGCGTCGGTCTCCGTTATACGATACACGGACCGTATATTACCAGCTGACGCAGCCAGGTTCTGCTGCATCAGGGGGACCCCCTCGGGTCTGCTAGTGGTTCCCGACGTGTGAAGGAACAACGCCACATTGGAGGGCTCATTAGCGGCTGAAGATGGTTCTCGATGGGGATAGAGTCGTGTCAGGATAAGGGGTTGGTGGTCGACGATGGAGAAGATAATGTGGATGGAAGATTTGGTGTTTGGGTCGTCGAGGGGACAAGGATAAAATCGGTTGGGTTTCCAACGATAGGATAAGGAGAGCGGAGATAGGAGTCACTAACCTTGGGATTGGTCAGTGTTTCGATCGTTGCAGGGATAATGGTGGTCGTTGGGATTGCGAATGTGGCGGAGCAGAGGAGGAAGTTGGAGGAGGGGGATGAGGTATGGACCATTACCATTGGATCTTCCCAGATCCAACGGAGGGAGGTGTCATGTGAGGGGCACGTGCGTAAGTGGGGTTAGAGGGTGGTTTGATCACGATCGTTGGATCGAAAGTTGATCCAATGACCCAGGTTTAGGAACGTTACCAGCCAACGAACGGTTGACTAAGGTAGGGAGCGGGTTGACCAGGCATATGACGTGGGCGAGTGGGAGACTAATACGTGTGCATTGACGAGGGTAATTGACCAATGTTGAAAATTACATAAATAAATTATTTAAAAATAGCAAATGATGTCAAATGGAAATATAATGAAAAGAGAAGTTGTAGATCTTAAGAAGATCTATAATTCTCAGGAAGAACTTGAATGCCAATGGAATGTGGAATGGAAGATATGCATTTTTATGATATTTTGTAAGATATAAAATACTATTTTTTTAATCTTGCGTTTTTACATTTTTATTTAGTTTTTTGTAAACAATAAATGCATACAAAAATCAAACATGCTGTAAAATAATGTAATGAACACCGATGCATTTTTTTTGAATTTTTACGAGTTAAGAAAAGGTCAGAATAAATTAATGGTGTGAATTATTTACAGGTGAATAGATCAACGTGCTCAAGTCATGATCTCTCTCTTTTTCTTTACGGATTTTCTGATATTTTTGGATTTTTTATTTTTATGTAATTAGTTAGACAATGAGATGAAATAAAGAAAAAGAAAATAAGTAAATAAAAGAATCAAATATGTACATGAAATAACAAGTAAAAATCAATAAACATGTACTATTGTTCGGTCCTAAAACTCAAGATGAACTCCGATTCTTTTGAATTTGGTCTTGATTAATAGATAATTGAATATGCATATCCAAAAATGAGTAGAGTCAAATTAGACATTATATGTGAGAGACGTCGGTATTTTTTTAGGGTTTGGGTTTATTTCTCATATATACTAGTTAGTATTTTTTTCAAAATTTTCAATGATTAACATTAGTGATATGTACACAATGGAATTGGTTTGATGTCAATTGAAGTTAGATGAATATTTACAAGTGAATATGAATGCAATATGAAATGCTAATCTATGCAAATTATTTACATGTGCATGAATGCTAATTATGAAGTATAAATACCTAAAACTCGGGATGAAGCTTTATTTTCAGCTAATTAAAGTGACGAATCACGGATTCATCAAACTACCAACAATAGTGGTGGGGTTTTTAGCTGCAACGAGTTTAGCAACGATGATTCTTGTTGCTAGAGTCTACAACGGTAGTAGCAGCACTTGCTTAGTCAACGGCAATGGGGATCTAAGTTGGCGACGATGGAGCGAGGGGAGCAAGCAATGTTGGTGGTGCAAAGTGGTTGGAGGGTGTTGGTGATCGTATAGGGTAGAGATGGCGAGGTTGGTAATTGTGTAGGGAAGAGATGGTTGGGTTGGGGATGGAGGGGTGGATGTAGGGAGGGTGCGAGTGACGGTGTGGAGATAGATAGTGATGCTAATGGGAGTGTTGTCAGAGGGTTGTACGCCATTGGGGATGGTGGTGGGGCGCTCTTGGGGATCGTGGAAGCAGTGAGGGTACTGATGTTGACGGCATAGGTGGTAGTGGCATGTAGGAGGGGGTGGCAGTATGGGTGGAGGAGGAATAACGACTTCTAAAAGGGGAGGCGGTAGCGGATTGGTCGATGATAGTGGCTCCGAAACCTCATAGACGACCTGCGGAATAATCAAATCATTATCGATGACAACTTCTTTAATATTTACTTTTTCCTTGTTGTTGGAGTTGTTTTTTTTATACAAGAGGGGGAAACACACACATGTGTGTCCGCCCCAGTATTTGAACCCTGATCTTTTAGGTAGTAGTTACAATGCACACTACGCTAGACCATCATACACATACAGTTGTTGGAATTGTGTTGTATGGATTTGATGAAAGCCGCAACTTTTCTTGGATAAAGGAATCTTCCATGATCCATGATTTCATCCATTGTTGTACTTGTTCCTTCAAACACGATCTGAAATAGATATTTGCTTTTCATCGATATGAGTGTGTACTGTGAATACACATCGTAATGTAGATAACTTCCATTGAACTTTACATGTCAATATGCAACGGGGCATTCGAATCGTGGGGACGATCCATAGGCCATATGTCCTGGTGATACCAATTGATGCAAATAGGGTTTTTTGTGGAGTAAATAATTTGGAGGAGGAAGAAGAAGCACATGCTTGTTGCACTGGATTTGGGAGCTGAAATACGTAAGATGCATTGAATGAGTATGAGAAGAGAAGAATGGGAGATAAACTCCTTTTTTCTTATAACTTGAACTGTCTCCATACAATGCAATGACCCATATCGAACTGTCTCCATACAATACAATGACCCATATCCTCATATAGAAAGGTGGAGGTACGGAGTAAAAAGGAAACTAATTCCTAATTTGATTTAATCAAATCGACTCTATCAAATAACGAATTAGAACATGCGATCTCTTTATTTAAATAAAAATCAAAATTGCAATTGACACAAATTAGACAAAATTTAATGACTTAGCTCTAACCTAATTTAATTAGAATCTAATGGGATAAAAGAAAAAATCTAATTGAAGAAAACCCTAATTCTAGCCTTATCTTCAATTATGTGCTGCATTAGATCGTGTGGGAATTAACGATGGTGTGGCAGTCTAGATTGTAGGTTGCCGGAAAAGCAACAATATCTTATTTAGACCGGTAACATGGGAGGATATGAAGACAACCATGGCTAGTTTGAAGCAGGAGGGTTTTCAAGGTCTAGGGTGGATTCTCGATCTTCTTATACAAGGAGTTCTGAGTGGTTGGTCTAGATGTGATGCATGTGGTTTTTGTGTTCTTTATGGCGAATCTAGGTTCAATAGATTGCAAAATGTTCTTCCTTTTCTTGTTGCTGAATTGGGATGCCATAGAACATGCTGAGGATTGCACTTTTCAACTTCGTATACCTCGTATTAAAAGTCCCCGCCTTAAAATCCTTGGGATTTTGGGTGATCCAGCGAGTCTTGTGTAGTCTGCTTTCATCTTGGGCATTTCCTCTTAAACTACTTTGTGGCTGAGATTGAGAGTCTCCAACTCGGAGAAGAGTAGAGTGGAAAACTTCACGGTGAAAGTGGATATTGCCAAGGACCATGACACTCTAGATTGATCCCTCCTATGGAGCACATTAAGGAAGAGGGGTTTCCGTTCTAAGGTGAAGATGTGTTTCACAATCAAATTTTTCATGCAGGTGAACGAGCAACTAGAGGGGTAGGTAGGTGCCTTCTAGAAAGGGGTAAGTTAGGGTTGTCCACTGGTACCGATGTTGATTTTGATGATTGATATCTAGGTAGGCACCATATCTTTTGCATGTAGTTGGGGGTTCTCTAGTTTTGCAAGGGATTCTTTTGGCTAGTTGCAAGTGGGCATAGTCCTCTTGGACAGCTTTGTGGCTAAGATTGGGATAGTCTCCCACTCTGCGAAGAATGGAGTTGAATTTTGCTAAGGTTCATGAAATTTCGGTTGATCTCTCCTATGGAGCACATTGAGGAGGAGGGCTCCTTGTTCTTAGGTGAAGAGGTGTTCCACAACTACGACCTTTTTCTTGCTGGTGAATGGGTAACTGGAGAGTAGGTAGGTGCCATCTAGAAGGGGGTTAGTTGAAGTTGTCTTTTGACACCAAAGTTGGTTTAGACGATTGAAGTTTTGTTAGATGGCATGTCTTGGGCATATAGTGGGCATATTGTTCCCTAGTTTTGCATGGTTTTTTTCTTTTGCTCAGCTGTAGGCACCGCTTTCATAGTATGCATACTATATTACCCACTTCATCCAAGGTTTGGAGTTTGAGGTGCGTTAGTGAGGGGAATTGTGGAGACTTTTGGAGAGATGTCCAGTATGAGGGTTGACTATTGGAAGTTTGGTCTCATGGCTACAAACATGGATGATGTGGAGGCAACAAGATGTGGGAGGGTAGCGCCCAATTGTCGTTGACATACCTTGGCCTGCTTTGGGTGAGCCCTTTATGCAAGAAAGTTGATTGAGGTTGGGTGTTGCAGAGGTTGGAGAGGTGGCTCAAGATGGAAATTGATGTCTTAGGGTGTCTGAGAGGTGTTCTTATGGGTGGTCCTCTCGACCTTGTCTCTTTTCTGCATGTCTTCAGGCTACTTGCAAAGGTTGAGAAACTTATTAGCGGGGTGCGGAGAAGGTTCCTTTGAAGGGAATAGATGCATGGAAAATGACAAATAAAAGGATCTTTTTGTGTATTGTTCACGGGGACGTGCCTAGGCATTAGGAACTTGCAATCTTTGATGAATGCTTGTTGTCCAAGTGGATCTTTTAGCTGCTATGGGTGTTTGGAAGATCTTTATGGCAAGATTCAGTAGGCTTACAACTGAGGGGAGTGCACAATTTTGAGATGGGATCTGGCTAACTAAGTTCATCAAATCTCTGATAGAGGATTCATGAGTTTTCTTTTGTGGTGCTTGATGGGGTGGCACACGTAGTCGAGATGATTGATGCTTGAGAGCAGATGGGTAATGATTATTCCTTGTTGGGGGCCTATGGTGGAATAAGAAGTGTACACCAATCATGACTCCAGAATTCGCCATGGATTATCGGTTGATTTGAAACCAGTGCCCTTTTAAGGTTAGGTTGCATATGTTGTTGGTGAGATGGAAGATATTTCCATCATTGTGTTAGAAGCAGATGGATTGGTGATTTGGACATAATTTGTGCAGTATATGGCAGTGGGGAATACGTGGATCACATGTTTTATCCGTGTCCAAGTGCAAACTTAGTATGTGGTAAGATGAGATCGCATGGTTGATGTGAGGAATGAGACAGTCTTTCAGACAAGCTTCAATTCCAGAAGGGTTGATGGTGGTGATCATGCATATAGATGGTGCCAAGACCAGGGCATCATTGTGCCTACAACAGATGCAGTGTTTATTTGGACATAACTTGTTTTGGTATATGGCGGTGGGGAGGCATGGATCAACTGTTCTTTTCGTGCCTGAGTGCATTCTTAATACATACACGAGAGAAGATAAAGATCACGTGGGTTGATGCGAGCAACGGAACTTCTTTTGGACAAGCTTCGATTCCAGAAGGGTTGGTGGTGGTCATGTATATAGAAAATGCCAAGACGGGGGTAAGCCGTGGACAGTTTTGTGGATCTTTTGGATGAAGAGGAATGTGATGGACAGTTGTGTATCTTTCGGATAGAGAGGAATGTGATGGTATTCATATACCTGATATATACATGGAAAACATGATTCACAGTACGAGGACATATGCGTCATTTGTGTCATTGCATATGTACTGGAGATGTGAAGGGAATACACATTTATGCTTTGTTTTTTTATATATAATAAATTGTGGACGACATCTGATGATGGATAATCATCTTTTTTCTTATAAAAAATTATTTGTCTGGAATTAGGATAAACCTCCATTAAGTGGAAATTTCCTAGGTAACCACTATGGAGAGAAAAATCATTATCTAAGATTTTAAAACCTTTTTGGTTGTATGCTATAGGTAAGCTACATCTTCAAGAAGCGGCTTTCATTTTTTTAGTAAAAGAATATGATTTAAAAGAAGCAGCGGCAACTGATGTTATTTCTGTCCAGAAAGCCTCCTTTTGAAGAGGCGAAGCACTCCTGGATTTTAACAGAAATCTGCCTCTTGAAAAAGCGTGTGTTTTTGAATACCCATGCTTAAGAGGCGGATCTGGTTTAAAACCATCTCTCGAGGAGTTGGTTATTTAAATAAAAACCGAAGGCGAAAAGTTAGCTTTGTCATAAATGAAAGTTGTCTTTAGAGAAGACATTTATGGTAACAAATGTACCAAGGAATTTTCCTCCCTCCACCAAACATGGCAAATGTATTGCCTTATATTACTTTAATCGTGGATGTTTACCCATCTTGGATAGCCGTCCTTTGGCTTTCACAAAAAAAAACAGGTGTGGAGTAAAGGTGTATAGAAGGCATTGGAATTATTTTTTTTGAGAGAAAAAGGCATTTGAATTATGAGCGTCTTTTTCTGAAAGGAGTAATGATAAAATAGTTTTAGGCAGCTACAACCAACATTACTTGAACTTGGAGGAATTATCGCACAAGAACACAAGGTTATCCATGCGCTTGATGATGGATGTAGCTTTTCTCTTATTACAATCACATACCTTAGAAACTATTGCATAAAAAGGGTGGGCGAGAGTTGGATATCTTTTAGTTGCCTTTGGATAAGTGCTTCTCTATCTTTTTATGCTATTTATCTTATACTCAGTATGATCTGTGAGGCTTTTAGGCTTTTTTTCTTTTACAATAAATGAACCAGGCCAAAAAGCTTTATCCATATCAAAGTTGTCCTTGGATATATGGGTAACATCATTGGTTAATTTTCTCGTCAGAGGAACTTCTCTCCTTAATGGAGAGTCGTTCTTACGGAAGTTTCATATATGGGTAGTATCCTGTAGAGCGTCAACTTTATCTTTTCAGATCAATCTTTAGATAGAATGTTTGAACAACCATAACAAAGTCTCTGACTTATTTCTTCCAACACAAAATTTGACGCTTGTACCAGGCCACGGATACTATTGTTATATCTATGCCCATGGAACAATCTGCGTCGCAACCTGTCTCAGCCGGTGTTGTTAACACCTCCCAGTTGGCGTATGCTGCTCCCTACTACCCACCAGCTCCTGTAGTTGTAACAGGCGCACCTGCAGTAGTTGGATCCGGATCACCTACATCACCAGCTCATCTCTCAAGTCCCCACCAACTTGCTTACCAGCAAGTCCAGCAATTCCACCTCCAGCAGCAGCAGCAACAGCAGCAGCAAATTCAGGCATTCTGGACCAAGCAGATGCTTGAGGTTGAACAGACAACAGATTTCAGGAACCACAGTCTGCCCCTAGCCCGGATTAAAAAAATAATGAAGGCCGACGAAGATGTGCGGATGATCTCAGCTGAGGCACCTGTGGTATTTGCTAAGGCGTGCGAAATGTTCATACTGGAGTTGACACTTAGGTCATGGATCAATACAGAGGAAAACAAGAGAAGAACGCTGCAGAAGAATGATATCGCTGCTGCTATAACAAGGACGGACATATTCGATTTCCTGGTTGATATAGTCCCGCGGGATGAGTTAAAGGAAGAAGGTCTTGGGATACCGAGAGCTGCGCTGCCGGCCATGGGCGCTCCAGCTGATGCAATACCATATTACTATCAGATAGCACCCCCGGGGATGATCATGGGGAAATCTGTAGATCAGGCCACTGGATCAGCGGCTGCTCTATATGGCACCACCTCACCTCCAGGGGCATACTTGCCATGGCAACAACCTCAGGTGCCACAATCTCAGCAGCTGCCACCAGAACAGCAAATGGACAGCTGATCGTGAAGTCGTCTGATGTAATTAACAGGAGGGGGATGTTGAGGAACCGACAACGGGGTATCAGTGTGCTAGCCAAAAATAATGGTCCGGTTCTGGTTGTGTGCGATGGCTGGGCATGATGTATCAGGTGCAACAAAGGGGGACTATCTCAAAGCAAACGACGGTTTCTCGCTGCGTTAGTAAGAGGTCTTGTAGAAAAAAAAGAAAATAGAGTTCCCACCGATCAGGCCGCTTGTAATGTTGCTTTGATTGTGGTATAAATAAGAGAATGCCCATGGAACAAGCTTTCCATGCTCTCGGGTTGTGTTTTTGTAAGTGTTATATAGTGTTAATTTCACGGGTGCCTATGATGAAAATTTTAACTGTGTTTTCTGTTGGTGTTTAGCTGTATGTGGGCCAAGCAGCTCGTTTTATACCGAGTAAAAATCGTTTATGCGCACCTTACCGACAGATATAATAGAATATCAAAGTGGAATTTGAGTCGAGGAATTGGTTATAGCCTCATATAGATATCCGGATAGCCATTGTGGCAGTTGGCAGCCTGAATGGAATTGATCGATGTCTATTTCTTGTTCATTCTCTGGGGATATTAAGTTGTTGGAAAGATGGGACCATGGATGAGAGAAGCAAGAAAACCTCGGGAAAGTTTGACCAACCCACAACTCACTTCAAAAAGAAACTCTTGCCTAGTTCTGTAAGCTGGCTTGCTTATGCATTTCCACAGGAACAAAGAGCTTCTTTAACTTTGTTGAGGTGAAATTTTTAATGTATCACCAGTGCAATGGTAGCTCTAGCCAGGGTAAATGAGGAGGGTTGCATGTTAGGTAGTCGACAACCAGCGCAAGAGAGAGAAATTCCTAAACAGCGTTCTTTTAAGAACACTATTTAAGAAGTCTCAAAACAGTTCGGATCTTTTTCAACATGGATTTAAGTAAACATTTAGATTTCGTTGGTGCATTCACTGAGAATATCCCAAGATAGATCTGAATGGAGGCGCATGTAGCCGACCTTAATATGGAAAAGGGCTTTGTTGTTGTTATCATGAGTGTAATGGTAGTTTCACATAACCTTGTAACCCTAACCCTTAAGTTGCGTATGTGAGTTCTTGTGTTGTGCTCTTTCCTTCAATTCTGGTCGAGTACCAACGTGTAATGAGGTTATGGATGTAGGCGAGAGACCAGAGAGAGCTCTTTTCCTCCCTTCAACTTTGCAAAGCTTTTCCCCTCGAGCTAGTAAAACATCTTATTCTACCATGTTAGTCTTCTCGGTGTTATGCGTTGGCGTCAGCAACATAAGTGATGTTTGTGGGAATTTTCACTGATTCATCACAAGCAAGACGACTACGATCGCTTCTTGTGCCATCAGAATGAAAACCTTCGATGCCAATTACACAGTCACAACCAAATGTAACCCACACATGCTAGAGAATGGAAGGAGGCATATACAAGTCCCATGCATGTTTTATTTGCTACCAATATATAAGAAAACCTATACATAGAATATTTGCCCTACATTCAAAAGGCTTTCATGGGGAACATTATACATTACACTATTCTCTCTGCAAATTCTTAGGAGAAATGAGTATATATAGTCCACTGCCACCCTCTTAAGGAAACCTGACTCCCTCCTGCTCCTCACAATAGTGTTCCCAAGGATGTGCACCACCCCGGCATCACGGCATCTACTCAGAAATTCCATCTCGTCCCCCTCCGTTTGGATGGTGTTACCGGAGGATCCACCTCCGGTGGTGGAGTGATGAGGAGACCGGACAGGGACGATGGAATCCTGCGATGTATAGGACATATCTGAAACAGTGGGATGCGACCTCCCATTCGTGGCTGGCTGGATGCTGATAGACTTCTCTGTATTCTGCCCTGCCAAGCTGTATTCTTCTGAATCCGAACAGCCTTCCATCATCGACTCTAGTCGCACAAAAACCCTGAGACTGTCGTACAGCATCTTCTCGAAGTCGTCATCCTTCTTGTGTAGATCCCTGTAACCATACCTTGCTACACAACGGAACATGCGGAAGTTCTTCGGGCCGATCCTCTTCACGAGGAACCTCTCTTCCTGGGGAACGGTATACACAGGCAGATACTTGACGCACACAAATACAACCACGGAGTGGATGGCAGGGAGGTTCGTGATGAAGTGGGAGAATATGTGGGGAACACCACTCGCCAGCTCCGTATACACAAAGCCTATTCCTGGGACACGAACCAACCCCAAGCTAGGCCCTAGTCCGAGAATCCACGCCATCGAGACCTTGCTATGCATTTCGAACTCATATCGCTTCAGGGTTCCATAATGCCAGACATACATGATGATGAGAAATGCTGCGGCGATGACAAGCGGGACCCAGCCGCCCTGGTCAACCTTTAGTAGTACCGCGGAGAAATATGTAAGCTCCACGACCAGCGAAAAGCACGCGAATATCATAACCAGGATCCAGTGGCTCCGCCAAACCAGTAGCATTATCGGAACCATGAGAAGTGTGGTGACCAGCATAACGATAATTACGGCAGTTCCTGTTACACAAGTACCGTCGGTAACAAACCAGCAACACAGATCAAGAGGGGCAGTGGAAAATCCTTTAAGAAACTTGAACTTGTCAGTTTCTATAATATATAACATAATAAAGCAGAGGTTAAAATGGGAACAGGTTGAATAAGATTATTAATGTTTCATTTATAAAGAAAAATGTTATAAAAGTGGAACTTCAAATAAGCAGATAACCTGGAATATAAACAAGGTGAAAATGTAAGCACTGAGTTTTTAAAACGCAGGTTCAACATTTAAGATGAACCTGTCCAAAGATGATGACGGCTCCACCTCCGCCGACGACCACAATTTCTCATTACCATCCTCTTCGTGGTGAATCTTGGTGGATATCATCAAATCTGGCTCATACCCATTTTGCGGATACATGCCCAACAGAATCCTCGCAGCATTGGGCCTATTCTCCTTCCATAGTGAAGAAATAATATCCTCATAACATCAAAATAAATCAAGACCCTGATTTCTGCAGTTGTGCAATTAGATTCAAGAAAGCAACATGTTCTATACCTTTTCATGGGCAAACAAGTGGGCTTGTCTGGCATGAAGCCATGCCGAATTATCTCCAACAATAGCGAACTCGCTTCTCCCATCACACACTCAGTGTTGTACTCAGTGTTGCAACAATCCATTTGTTAGGTCATCCAATCGGTCTGATTATGCGGTGCAAGGGGCTGGTCGATTGAATAATGGCTTCTCTGCCAGTAGGTTCGATCGATGTTGGTCCGACTAGTCGTCATGTAACCGATGAGTCGATCAACTATTGAAAAGAGTATTATTATATTTTTACAAAAGTTTTGGTTTGATTTATCCCAATATCCTAAAAAATGTCAAAGCTCCATCCACATTTCCCAGTGGCCTCTTTTAAATGCTTTCGAGTTATATTATAAATATATAAGAACATACGTATTAAACATTACTTTTATTTATAGTAATTTTTAAAAATACATAATCGAATTGCATGTATACCTTTTGTTCTTTATTCAATGACTCGTCCAATTGAATATCGAAAACCGATTTTTGCAACATTGATTGTACGCCACCACAAAAAAACTGATGTGTATTTTGAACCTTTCCATCTCTACACATCGAAACAACAAGCAGTGTAGGAGATGAGATCTGGCTCGACGCCTCTCCTATACATGATTATGCACAAGTAAAAGCACATCAACTAACCTTCCCTCTAGTGACACTGTCGTAAGTGACTGTAGAACGGCCTCCGTGTGACCGACGTGGTTGCGGCAAGGCCGGGTCTCACGGAGACCCTAACCGTTGGGCGTGAAGGATGAGGGACAGACGTGGCGAGGGTTATGCCTTATAAATAACCTCCCACTCGGAGGGGAATGCCACCGATCAGAACTAGCTCGCCTAATGGGAGCCCCCATCCGATCTCTCCAACCCCCTCTCTTTCTTTCCATCTCTCATTCTCTCCAAAGATAAAGGGTTTCCGACGATGTACCTCGACTTTTATCACTGGTATCAGAGCACACGATCTCGCCCCTCGCGACGCTGCCGAACATTTCAACGGCCAGCGGAAGGAGGCGCTCCATCACCGAAATCGCTGCTGCCCTCTCGTTCTCTCTGAGGCGGTTGCCGCTTCTCCAGGACACATGAAACCCTAACAAAGTTACATGTGTGGAAGGAAATATCGCGATATATCGCCGATATATCGCCGATATATCGATATCAACATGGGACCGATATGGGCACTGATATGGCGATATATCCCGATTTCCAGGCATTTTCTTCACAAAGGATAGTCGATATTGGCGATATTTCGGCGATATATCGTCGATATATCGTCGAAATATCGTATCGATACGATATTGAAACGATATCGATATCGATATGGCCTTCCGTGTACATGTTCTTTTTTTCCTTTATTTGCGTTCGTGCCCTTTCCTTTTTTTGGAAGCGATGTCCTTTTCTGTACACACGTTTTTCTTTCCTACGTGTGTGTTTTTTTTTGTTTTGGACCGTGAGTTTTTTTTGGACTGTCATTTGACTGGCTAACATTTATAAAAAAAGGATTATTAAATATAAAGTAATCTTTACATTCCTTTGCTTAACTAAGAAAGATTAAACAAATTTTTTTGTTGTGTTTAATTCACCTACTTACGACAACAACATTGTTTTTCTATTTGGTATTTTTTTATTTTTTTTCTGTTGTTGTTTGTTGTATTTAAAAAAACAAAAACACTTGTGTTCTCATTAATAACATGCTTTTGTTTTAGTCAAACCTTGTTAAAAAAATGAATTGAATAAGTTTTTTAAATATATACTTAAAAAAACTCTGATTTTTTTTACCTTTTAAAAAAAGGTTACTGTACATTAAGTATTTTTTCCCTTTGTTAATTTTTTTGTTAAATAAATAGGACTTTATCTTATTGATTGTTTTTTTTATTAGAAGTTGGTTTTAAAATTCTTGAAATACATCTCCTTGTTCTATTTATACTCTTTAAGTTTTTTTTCCATCTGCTTTGTTAAGTTTTTAATCTTTGCTTATTCCCGCAAAGTCGCACAATCTCATACAAGTCTACATTTATTTCATTAGATCAACCAAAGTGACAAGCAAAACAACTACCACTGAGGTGGGGAAAATAGAGTACCTTAACGGTACTAATTATGAATTATGGAGTAGGAAGATCTACTACGGCCTGTTGCATGATAGCATACACTCCATCATAGACAAAACTGGCCCAACCTTATCTGAAAATTCAAATATGAAGGAAATTAGGTCCCGCGAACAGTGGGAGAAAACAGATAATAGGGCTAGAAGCTTCATGCTAACCCACATGGATTTGAACCTGATTCGGGTCTTTGAGACCTGCGAATCAGCTTACGAGCTCTGGACTGCGGTTAAGGAGAAATATCACTCCAAGTCGGAAGTGAGCGTCCAGCTTCTTCTACACAAATACAACTCGTGGAGAATGAAGGAATCTAAAAGCGTCCTCGAGCACATGAACAAGATGATCGTGATGACCAAGGATCTTGCGGCTGCTGATTGCGCGATTCCAGAGAGGATGCAAATTGCAGCCATACTAGGAAGTCTCCCACCGTCATTCGATATGGTTGCCACATCTCTATGGATGAATGACAACATTAAGTCTATGACGGACCTACCTGCACAGTTGGCAATTGAGCAGGACCTCTCTAAACAAAGATAAAAAAGTGAGATCTTTGAAGTCGAGGAAGAAGAAGCAAATATCGTGCACGCGAAGAAAAGGTTGGGCCCTTCCAAGGCGAATTTCAAAGAAAAGAGTGGGAAATACCCACGCGGCTCTTGCTACGGTTGTGGAAAATATGACCATTTCAAGGTCAATTGTCCCAACAAGAAGCCAGGAGATTCTAAAATGCCTGAAAACAAAGGAAAGAAGAAGTGATGGATGGTGGATCGACTCTAGAGCAACCAGACACATCGCCAAGATGAAGGAAGACCTGGTGGACTTCAAGGAGCTAAGCAAAGGAGAACAGGGGATCTTCATGGGGAACAACACCTACCTGAATGTAAAAGGTGTTGGGACATACAGACTTGACATGAGGGATAGCATTATAGTACTAAATGATGTACTGTATGCCCCAGCGATACGTCGGAACCTGATCTCTGTCTCAATGCTGCTCAAGAAGGATTTCGAAGTCCGTTTTTACAATAAGCGTGTCTCTATAGGCAAGAATAAGAAGGTCTATGCGATGGAAAAGTTTGTGTCTGAGCATGACCTATTCTGTCTTCCTGTAATAAATTCTAGTGAATCAATGAATGCCGCTTCTAATTATTCCTTGTGTTGTTTGTCTGATTATGACTTGTGGCACATGAGACTGGGTCATCCAGGAAATTCTAAGATGGATCAAATGATGAAGGAAAATCTATTGCCTAAGATCACGGGTGCAAGGACATTGCCTTGCGAACACTGTCTGACATGCAAAATGACGAGAAGATCCTTCTCAACCAGAATTCGATCAACAAAGTTACTAGGTTTGATCCATTCAGACATATGTGGACCACTGAGTGTCAACACACATAAAAATAATGAATTCTTTATAATATTCATTGATGATTACTCAAAGTTCTCCTATGTCTATCTTTTAGGAAGAAAGTCGGAAGCACTTGAAACATTTAAGAGATATAAGACAGAAGTGGAGACAAGATTGGAAAGACCAATCAAGACCCTTAGGACAGATGGAGTTTGAGGATTATTGCATTCAAGTAGGCATTCGTAGGCAGACTACAATGCCCTATACACTACAACAGAATGGTGTATCAGAAAGAAAGAATCGAACTTTGATGAATGCAGTAAGGTGTATGCTGCAACACTCAGGACTCTCCAAGAAATTCTGGGGAGAGACAGTGTTGATTGCAAACTACAAACAGAACATGATTCCCACCAAGTCCGTAGAATCAACGCCATATGAAATATGGAATGACAAAAAGCTTGAATTGGGCCATGTCCGGAAATGGGGATGTGTTGCACATGTTCTGATACCAAGTCAGCTTAGGGACAAGCTAGACTTCAGGACATTAAAGTGCAAGTTTATTGGATATAGTGAGAATTCTAAAGGATATAGGTTCTTCCATGAATCCAAAAATCTAATTGAAAGTCGCGATGCAACTTTTCTTGAAAATCATCAAGAAAAGGAGCATGAAGTAGAGGAATCAGACCCTTTGATTGTCCTACAGGACAATGAGAACGACTTAAACATTAGACAAGAACTTGTGGATGATATTGATCATCCAAATATAGAGAATGAACCTATAGAAAATGATGATCCTTTAGAGGAAGTGGGTAGACCCACACAACCCACGAGTATAATCGGCAACAAGAGACCCAGAACACAACCCACATGGATGGAAGATTACCACTTCTATGGATGCTAGGCGTCGTGCTACATCGTGGATGAGGATGTCATGGATTATACAGATCCCATATCATTTGATGAAGCTATAGCTTCGTCTGAGTCAGAATTATGATCGGCCGCCATGAGGGATGAGTTGGACTCAATCGAGCGAAACGGTGTTTGAGAATTATGCGATTTTCATATGATGTAAGTGTGTATTCAAGAAAAAGTACCAAATTGATGGTATTGTTGATAAATACAAAGTAAGATTGGTTGCAAAGGGTTATACTCAGCAAATTGGAATAGATTTCCAGGAAACCTACTCTCCAATGGCTAAGTTTGCATCTATTCGAATGATCTTAACCATAGTCGCATATATGGATTTGGAATTATTCCAAATGGATGTGAAGACATCCTTCCTTAATGGAGAATTAAAGGAGGAGATTTATATGCGACAACCTGATGATCCTCAGGTTGAAGGTCATGAGAAAAGGGTTTACAAGTTAAAAAAGTCATTATATGACTTGAAGCAGTCCTCACGGCAATGGTATCTCAAATTTCATGAGAAAGTTATCCAATTTGGATTTATTGCAAATAAATTGGATAACTGTGTGTATGTCATGAAGAGTGGGAGCATGTTTGCAATCATGTCATTGTATGTAGATGATATTTTGCTCGCAAGTAATGACATACAAATGCTCAATGAAATCAAACAGAAGTTGAGCAGTGAATTTGAGATGAAGGACATGGGCGAAGTATCCTATGTTCTTAGACTTCAAATAACAAGAGACAGAAACTCAAGGACATCGAGCCTTAGTCAGGAAAGATATTTGCATGCTCTATTAAGGAGATTTGGAATGCAGAATAACACTCCAGCTTCAACACCACTTGTGATGGGAAAGAGACTCAGCAAGAATCAGTGTCCCGGAAAGGGGCAGAAACCTTTTGATGTATCATATGCACAAGCGATGAGAAGTCTAATGTATGCAATGATGTGTACTCGACCTGACTTAGCCTATCCAGTAAGCTTAGTCAGTAGATATCAAAGCAATCACGGTCCAGCACATTGGGAAGCTGTAAAGAGGATTCTTCGATATCTGAAAGGGACGGTACATCTAAAACTTGTGTATCAAGCAGAATCGCTTGACATGGTAGGATACTTCGATGCTGATTTCGGAGATGTAGATGGCAGAAAATCCACGTCGGGTTACCTGTTCATGTTTGGTGGTGCAGCCATTTCTTAGGGTAACAAGAAACAAGGATGTGTATCTCGACATACACAGGAGGCTGAGTACATTGCATGTAGCATGTCTACCATTCATGCTCTGTGGATTAGACGTTTTCTAGATAATCTAAGCCTCGAATTGGTCAAAGGACTAATTGAAATATATTGTGACAATCAAGCTGCGATAAGCTTGATCAATAGTAAGGATAATAGTTCTAAAGGAAGACACATTGAGATCCAATATCAGCATATACAAGATATAGTGGGAAAGCAAGAAATCACGGGAACCTACATACCTACCAGTGACATGTTGGCTGACTCCCTAACCAAGGGAATAACCGCAGGAACATACATTAAACATGTTGGTTTAATGGGACTCAGGAATGTTTGAGTTAAGGAAGATATTTCATAGATAATGATCCTCACATGATAAATCTCCATGTATATACTACACGAATAGTGGGAGCATATATGTTTTTGATCACTTCGGTCAAGTGGGAGATGTATAACGACCTCCGTGTGACCGACGTGGTCAAGCATCTACCTCCGGTGGTTGCGGCAAGGCCGGGTCTCATGGAGACCCTAACTGTTGGGTGTGAAGGATGAGGGGCGGATGTAGCGAGGGTTACGCCCTATAAATAACCTCCTACTAGGAGGGGAACGCTGTCGATCAGAACTAGCTCGCCTAACAGGAGCCCCCATCCGATCTGTCCAACCCCCTCTCTTTCTTTCCATCTCTTGTTCTCTCCAAAGATAAAGGATTTCCGACGACGTACCTCGACTTTTATCAGTGACAACATCTTGATGGAAACCCCCCACAACCTGCATCTTGTCTATGGACACCAAGGTCAGGTAGGGATTAGGGTTAGGAGGGGTGTGCTAGATGGAGTAGCATGGGGATGGATGGGAGTAAGAAGATGAGAGAGTCCACGAATAAAAAAATATTATAGATTGATGATTGATTCATCAAGTTTTTATTTTATCTAGTCCTTCAGTAACAGTTTGACTAATCGAAATTAATGACATGAGGGCTATTTTATAGGGCATAGCTTGAATATGGCAATATCACACCATCCATTATATTTCTCTCACGGACATCGACGACATATCAACACATGTCGCCGATATGTCCCCAAATGTAAAAGTTTCCTTCATATTTTCTTGGAAATCGACCCAATATCTCCAATTGATTTTCTTATTTCGCCTTATAGTTGTCACTTCTCCCTTTCTCCTAGTTCCCCCAGGTCACGACATTAGTGGAGATATCTTATCTACCCAACTAGACAGTGTTGTTTGTTATTTCAAGTTTTATGAGTTCTATACGACTAAACTACTAATTACATGCCCTACTCAGTACTGCATATCAACTTGTGCGGTAATTATTACTACAAAATTTATATTTAGACATCTATTTTGACAAATAAGTGTATATTCCTATCTTATTTAGCGAGTTGAACATCAGAATATAAATGTACTAAGCCTTCTCCCACTATAAGTAGGGTCGGCTACATGGATTCTTGAAACATCAGAATCCTTAAATTAAAAAAATAATTTTATAGAGATTTCCACATGTTACAGTGATGATGGCGACATGCACTTTTTCGAGCATGGTGAAGCGACGTCAACATTTAAGACCATATTTTAGGGGTTATTGTGACATTATGAAATAAGTAACGGTACACATGTTATTGACAAAGTTCAAAGGGGCACAACCCATAAAAAAGATCATGTGATAGGTGAAGGGTACGAGTTAAGATTATAGTAAGTTGCTCTTATCCATGATAAAGGGAAGGGAGAATGTTCAAGGTTATGAAAGAGATGAAGAGGTATGAACTATGGAGTAATTGCAAAATATTCTTGACGAATGCTCATCGGGAAAATGACTCATGCTAGTGAAATCTGCTCATTATTTATCAAGCTGAAGAATCAACTAGCTGAGATTTTCACTAAAGAACTTCCCAATGCACAAGATGACCACGGACAAGTTGGGAATGATTAACATCCATGCTCACCTTGAAGGGGAGTGTTAATAGCTGTTGATATGACTTGAATCCTAACCACTTGTTGGGTTGCTGATGTGGTTGATCTGTGTCCTGGCTTCTGATTGGCTGGGAGCTATTGGGCCAGGATTGCTGACATGTTTGATCTGTATCCTGCCTTATGATTGGCTGAGAGCTATTGGGTCAGGATTGCTGACATGTCTGATCTGTGTCCTGCCTTCTGATTGACTGAGGGTTGTTGGGCCAGGATTGCTGACATGTCTGATCCGTGTCTTGCCTTCTGATTGGATGAAAGTTGTTGCGATGGATTGCTGAATACAAATGATATTCTTCTGTTGTAGTATAAAAGAGGCCTTCGGGCCACCAGATACTGCAATCCTCATTTTGATCTTGTTTTTCATCCCATATCTGTACCTTCTCAGTACCCTATGTATTACATTTTTTCTCCATATAGTGAAACCGATCACCGCCGCCCAAGGACGTAGCCCATTTACGGGTGAACCTTGTAAATCTGTGCCTTTGCGTCTTGCTTGTTTGATCGTGTTTTTGTGTGCTTGCTTCCGCGATTCGCAACAAACTGGTATTAGAGCATCAGATTCCGTCAGGATCATCCAACAAGATGGCATCGCACAATGAAGATCGAGAAGTTCACGGGGAAGAACGGATTCAGTCTATGGCAGATCAAGATGCATGCCCTTCTAAAGTAGCATGGTATCTGGGCATCGTTAGATCAGGAGCGAGCAAAGGCACTCGAGCCGTCTGAGTTTATGGTGTAGGAAGAGGAGGCGCACTCGACGATCATGCTATGTTTGGAGGACATGATTATCGGAGAGGTTGCCGATGAGGATTCCGCGTCCGGTCTATGGTTGAGGCTCGAAAGCCTATATATGACGAAGTCTCTAACCAACAAGTTGCTCTTGAAGCAACGCCTGTTCTCACTCCGCATGCATGAAGGTTGTGAAGATATTTGTATTTTCATATTTCTTATGTGTCTTTTTCCTATTATCTTTTCTGTCTTCTACTTTATGTAATTTACCCATAGGCCTCTCTACTATATAAGAGAGCCTAGGGTTCTCAAGAATAATAAGCGCTCTTATTTTCTCCAACATGGTATCAGAGCGGCGGTCTTAGACCGGAGCTCTCGATTCCCAAAAACCCTAACCCCACCGCCAACCTTCTCCCTTAACTCGCGTGCGCTCCCTCGCCTCTTCGCCGGCGCCGCAGCCTAGCGCGCTTCTACAGCGAGGGCTCCACGCACGCGCTCGCCGCGCACCGCGCGCTTATTCTTCTCGCGCGCACAACGCGCTCGTCCTCCACGTGCGCACAGCGCACTCATCTTCCTCGCGTGCACAGCGCGCCCTTCTCGTGCGCACAGCGCACCGTGCGCTCGCCCTCCTCACGCGCACCGTATGCTCTTCTCGTGCGCACCTCAGCCTCGTCTCGCGCGCTGTCTTCACTTGCACGCCGCCTCAGCCTCGTCCGTTGATTGATGGGTTGGTGTGCATGAGTCTACACGTGCACCCAAACCCATATATATCTGTGTAGACATATAGACTTTGATTTGTTGCACCCGTAGCAGTCTTCTGTCGGCAATATGTCTGAGAACAAGGTTGATGTACCCGACACTGGCGCATTTAGAGGTCCAACGCCTATTGTGAAAATGGACGGGACAAATTATGAGCTCTGGGCTATGCAGTTCATGAGCCTGATGAAGTCGAATGGTAAGAAACATATTCTTACCGAAGAGGAGCCGGTGGAGAAGACTGGGGTGCATGCCTCGTGGGAGGCAGATGATGTGTATGCCAAAGTTTGGCTATCTGGGACGTTGACGATAGAAATCGCCAACGATGTACTACATCAGCCCACAGTTAAGGCTATGTGGGATATTCTAGCGGCGACATATTCGCAGGCACGGAACGAGACCAAGATACTTCAGCTGCAACATGATATTTTTACAGTCAAGCAGAATGGGCGCCCTCTTCACTCACTGTACACATCCCTACGAGGGATGTTTGAGAAGCTCCATAGCTTCATGCCGTTGACGGCCACTCCAAAACATCAGAAGACGTACAGGAATGCTACCATGGTAGGTGTATTCCTGGATGCCCTTGATCCAGAGTATGATGCTGCCCGGTCTCAGATTCTAGCTGACGCTACTATTCCTCCAATGGAGGAAGCCTTCCGTCGATTAAGTCGAATTACTGTCCCAAGCTCGACTGCCAGCCAGACACCTTCTGCGATGGCTGCCTCCAGAGGTAGAGGTGGCTCCTCTATTTTTCGTGGCCGTGGTGCCCGGAGTCGTGGGGGTCGGATTCGTCAACCATGCAGTTATTGTCGTCGACCTGGTCACTCCGAGGACACATACTACTCAAAGCATGGCTTTCCTACATCAGCTCGGGTAACAGAACAAGTTGAGTCTCCTGCACCTTCCTCATTGGACCAGCGATTTAATGATCTTGTTGCCAGACTGAGGAATATCATGCTTCCTGATACAACTCCTGAAGGTCAGTCAGATGTGGTTGTCTCTGCCTCTGCCAATTCACCTGCCACGACCAGTACTTCAGGTAGTTCTCATGCTCACATCTCTTGTGATGGATCTATGATTACAAACTGGATTATGGATTCTGGAGCGACACATCATCTCTGTGGGGATAAAGAACAACTCACTTCATATAGACCAATCTCTTCAGGACGAACTGTGGTGATTGCCAATGGAACACATTCCCCGATCAGAGGAGATGGGGAGATTAACTTGACACCTTCCTTGAGATTGCAGAATGTGTTATATGCTCCCGATTTCTCTATGAATTTACTGTACATTAGCCAGATTACAAAGGATTTAAACTGTCAAGCTATTTTTGACTCATCTCTTGTTTTTCAGGACATACCCTCGGGCAACGTGATTGGCTATGGCTGCGAGCAGAATGGTCTCTATCTTCTGATCCATACTCCTTATGTCGGTGCATCTCTCCATTCTACAGGATCAGACTCTCTGTATATCTGGCATCTCCGTTTTGGTCACCTCCCGCTTCTGAAGATGTGTCGTGTTTTGCCCCAGATTTCTCCGAAGTTGTCCTTCCAATGTGAAACGTGTCAGTTGGGAAAGCATCATCGGTCTACTTTCCCGAGTCGTCAGAGTCGGAGCAGTGGCTCCTTGTTCGAGTTAGTCCATATTAATATTTGGGGTCCAAGTCGTGTTCCTGACCACCAGGGACACAAATTCTATCTGGTTGCAGTAGATGATTTTTCTCGCTTGTCTTGGGTGTTTTTATTGAAGAATAAATCTGAAGTAGGAGACGTGATTCAAATGTTTATCAATGAAGTTAAAAATGTTCTCTTTTTTTGTGAAAATTGTGCGTTCTGACAATGCATTGGAGTTTTGTACTAGAGCTCTGTCCTTGTTCTTCTCATCTCGTGGTATAATTCATCAAACTTCATGTGCTTACACGTCACAACAAAATGGTGTTGCAGAGCGGAAACATCGACATCTATTGGAGATCACTAGAACCCTACTTATTCAGAATCATGCTCCACGCTCGTTATGGGGTGATGCGGTTCTCACAGCTTGCTACTTAGTAAATTGCATTCCCTCGTCTGTCTTAGGTGAGAAATCTCCTCTCTCTATAGCCATTCCTGAGAAGGAGGTGTTCTCACTTCCACCTCATGTTTTTGGCTGTGTTGGTTTTGTCCATCAGTTGGGTCCAGGTCTTGATAAGCTCTCTCCCAGGGCTATCAAATGTGTGTTTGTAGGATACTCCAGGACACAGAAGGGGTATCGTTGCTTTGATCTGCTGCGTCAAAAACATTTTGTTAGTGCAGATGTCACATTCTTTGAATCTGTGATGTTTTTCTCTTCTACAGGTGACAGCATGACTACTTATCATTATGATTCTGAGGTGTTCATGCCACCACCTCCTATGAGCCAGTTACCATCTGTGCCATCTCCACCACCACCTTCTGTCATACCTTCACCTCCACCATTACCACCTCCAGTCACCATTGTTCCCCCGTTACCAAAGCATTATACTCGTCGATCCTCATCTGCTCAAGGTCATGGCCCGTCATCCAGCAGCCCTCAAGTTGGTTCTAATAACTTGATTTCTAATGATGAGTCTGAGGATCCATTGATACAGGGAACACAACAGGTTGAAGATCATGGAGATTTGGACGTGCATATCGCTATTTGAAAGCAGAGGCGTACTTGTGCTTCCTACCCACTTGCTTCCCAGGTCTCTTTTCATCGTCTTACAGACGACTTTCAGAGATCTGCAGCAGCTCTAACTGCAGAAGAAATTCTACGCAATTATCAGGAGGCACTACAAGATAGCAAATGGCGTCTTGCTATGGAAGAAGAAATGGCTGCCTTGCAGTCCCGTGGCACTTGGACACTTGTTTCCCCTCCTTCTGGAGCGTCTATTGTTAGCTGCAAGTGGGTGTTTATTGTTAAATACCATGCAGATGGAAGCCTTGATCGGTACAAGGCAAGGCTCGTGGCACGTGGTTTTACTCAGACGTATGGAGTTGATTACTTGGACACATTTTCTCTAGTTGCTCGGCATTCTACTTTACGTGTCCTTTCAGTGGTTGTAGCACGTGATTGGCCGTTATTCCAGCTTGACGTGAAAAATACTTTTTTATATAGAGATCTACAAGAGGAGGTCTACATGCAGCAGCCTCCAGGGTTTGCTGCTGAGGGGGAGTGTCAGCAAGTTTGTAGACTCCATAAGGCAATATATGCCTTAAACAGAGTCCAAGAGCGTGGTTTCAAAAGCTTTCAGACCTGATTGAATGACAGGGATTCAAGAGGTCAAATGCATACCATTCCTTAGTTGTGCAGAAGACGTCTAGAGGTACCATTGCTATCATGGTGTATGTTGATGATATTGTTGTTACAGGAGATGATGAGCAGGGAATCAAGATGGCGAAAGACTTTCTGGGCAGCAAATTTGTGACTAAGGATCTGGGCACCCTAAGGTATTTCTTGGGGTTGGAATTTGCTAGGAATGCACAGGGTCTTGTGATGACCCAAAGAAAGTATGTTACAGATATGCTTGCAGAGACAGGCATGACTGGATGTCGACCTTCCACGACTCCTATGGATCCTAGCATGAAGCTATACGATGATGATACAGATAAAGTTGATAAGAGGAGATACAGAGAGATGGTTGGAAAACTCATTTATGTTACACTTACCAGACCAGATATTGCATTTGCAGTGAGTCGAGTGAGTCAATTCATGGAGCAACCTCGACAAGTACATATGATGCAGTACAAATGATATTGAGATATTTGAAATCATCTCCAGGCTCAGGATTACTATTCAAGAAAGGAGACACACTCTCTGTATCCGCATATGCTGACGCAGATTATGCAGGTTGTCCTAAGGACAGGAAATCGACTTCGGGATTTGCAATATTTGTTGGGACTTCTCTCGTTTCTTGGAAAAGCAAGAAACAAACTGTTGTAGTAAGGTCAAGTGTTGAGTCCGAATACAGAGCTATGGCCCAAGCAAGTACAGAAATGATGTGGGTCTGAGCAGTGCTATGCGATCTACATGTACAGGTTCCTCTACCCATGGAGTTATACTGTGATAACCAGGCTGCCCTATTCATTGCAAACAATCCTGCATTCCATGAGAGAACAAAACACATTGAGGTAGATTGTCATTACACTAGAGACATGATTCAGAAGGGCATGATCTCTACTTCCCATGTCAGCTCGGGAGAGCAAACTGCGGATATCTTCACCAAGCCACTGCTCAGAGGATCATTTCAGAAGTGTTCATCCAAGCTGAGCATGATCGATATCTATGCTCCAGCTTGAGGGGGAGTGTGAAGATATTTGTATTTTCATATTTCTTATGTGTCTTTTTCCTATTATCTTTTCTGTCTTCTACTTTATGTAATTTACACATAGGCCTCTCTACTATATAAGAGAGCCTAGGGTTCTCAGGAATAATAAGCGCTCTTATTTTCTCCAACAAAGGTGGACTCATGCAGGTTACCAAAGATGGAGTTGTTGTCATCAAGGACAACAAGCAGAAGACTCTATATATCTTGTAAGGATCTACAGTTCCTGGGAGTAAGTTCAAGCATTGTTTGGACTTGCTCAATATCGACAGTTGGCAGCAGCCCCAAGGAGGGGCTGGCGGCGGCAAGGTGAAGCCCGGTAAAGCTTCTCTAAGGAGAAATTTCAAGGTGAATATTGTTTATAATTTCTTGATTCCTGTTATCTGAATTTCAAGTGGTGAATTATAGTAGTGATTAATTCTGCTATATGAGAATTCAACCCCGGTGGAGTCTAGCAGTGGCTAATTCTGCTAGTGGAGAATTCAACTCATGGTGGGTTATAGTAGTGGTTAATTCTGCTATATGAGAGTTCAACCCCGGTGGAGTCTAGCAGTGGTTAATTCTGCTAGTGGAGAATTCAACTCATGGTGGAGTAATAGTAGTGGTTCATTCTGCTATATGAGGATTCAATTCAAGGTGGAGATTGTTGATATGACTTGAATCCTAACCATTTGTTAGGCTGCTGATGTGGCTGATTTGTGTCCTGACTTCTGATTGGCTGAGAGCTGTTGGGTCAGGATTACTGACATGTCTGATCTGTATCCTGCCTACTGATTGACTGAGAGCTGTTGGGCCAGGATTGCTGACATGTCTGATCTGTGTTCAGCCTTCTGATTGGCTGAGAGCTGTTGGGCCAGGATTGCTGACATGTCTGATCTGTGTCCTGCCTTCTGATTGGATGAAAGCTGTTGGGATGGATTGCTGAATACAAATGGTATTCTTTTGTTGTAGTATAAAAGGGGTCTTAGGGCCACCGGATATTGCAATCCTCATTCTGATCCCGTTTCTCATCCCATATCTGTACCTTCTGTGTACCCTCTGTATTACATTTTTTCTCCACATAGTGAAACCGATTGTCTCCATCCAAGGACGTACCCCATTTACGAGTGAACCTTGTAAATCTGTGTGTTTGCATCTTGCTTGTTTGATCGTGTTTTTGCGTGCTTGCTTCCGCGATTCACAACAATAATATTTTAAAAGGTTAAATAAATATTGGGTTTAGATCCATTAATCCTGTCCATACACACATACATATGTACAAAATCTCTCTTAATTTTTTAACATAAAAACCCTAAAACCCTAACCGCCCGAGAGAAACTGATAGGTCATGCTTCCTGTAGTTTTCTCCCTCTTATAGAAGGTTTCCACGTAAAGCACGTCTCCCTTGCTAGATTTCTCTGCTTATTGCCTTCTATAAGCATTCTATCTATATGGAAGGTCAAGAAACAAAGGTGGCTCTCTAAATTAAGGCAGATCTTGATCATGGCAAATTGCCCTCGTACAACCTTCTAATAATTGGATTTCCCCTAATGTATTTCTTATCTTCTAAATATTGTTCTTAAAGATGTGGAATTTTCAGGATGCGGCAATATCACTAGCGACCTCGTTTTCTACTAGCCTTGACAGCCATAGTGGCTCCCAACCAAACCGCAAACATGGTCTTAGGATTGATCAACGAAGTCCCAGAACTTTCCCACACTCAAGCCCACAATGAGAGCAGTAGTGGCGAAATCTTCGGAAGGATGAAAACACCATAGTACTGATTTCTGAAGTGCTTGAGGAGAGCTTCAAGGGTCATGCCAAACTGTTGCCTGACTGAGTGTAGCATATGCTACTCGTCCTAGTGCAAACAATGAGAGAGACTGCTCTGAGAACTTGACCTCAGGGTCCATAAAGGACGCTATGAACCGTGACTGAAGGGTGCAAAATCCGTTAGTTGTGACCCCATTAAGACATGCAAAAAAGGCCTGGCAAAGGACGGAGCTCACATACTCAGGCAAGAAGATCAGTTGCTTGTATGTGCGCATCAAAGTGAATTGTTTCAGCATCCATAACTTCGTATCAACATGGAGGATTAATACTCCCTAGAGCTAAAATTTCAAAAAACGCTTGAAAACTGTAGAGGCTTATATTATGTTATGGTGTACCGTTTCTCATTTTCTATTTCTCTCTTAGACCTCTATGCAATTTAACCACGGGTTCTCTCTATATAAGAGAGCCTAGGGTTATATGGAATAACAATTCACTTTTTCGCTCTAACATGGTATCAGAGCGGGGTTCCTAACCCTAACCCTAATCGGCGGCCCTGCCGTAACTCCAAGGCACCGCTGGCACCCCCAGCGACCCCGCCAGCCTTCCGCCGGTGCCTCCAGCCTTCCGCCAGCCTCCCAGCGCTCGTCGGCCTCCCCGGCGGCACCCAGCGGCGGCACCTCCAGTGCCCCCAGTCCCCGGCGGCAACCGTGCCTCCTGCCGCCCGCCCCTAGCGCGCCTCCCGCCAGGACCGCAGACCTCCCGCCGGCCCCACAGGGTCTGCAAGTTCCATCCAGGATCCGCTAGTTCTTGCAAGTGATGGATTTGAGTGCATAAACGTCTACATATGCGCTAAAATCCTATGAAGTCTCTGTAGACACCGAGTTTTTTTTGTCTACGATCTCCAATTTTTCGTCTCTGGCAGGATGTCAGAAAGTAAGGTTGATATGCCTCCATAGACGCGTTCAAGGGTCCAGCGCCGATAGTCAAGATGGATGGGACAAATTATGAACTCTGGGCTATGCAGGTCATGAGTCTCATGAAGTCGAACGGTAAGAAGCATATACTTACCGAGGATGAGCTGGCAGAGAAGAATGGGATCTATGCCTTCTGGGAGGCTGACGATTCTTATGCCAAGGTTTGGCTATCAGGAACGTTGTCAATGGAGATCGCCAATGATGTTCTCCATCAACCTACTGCCAAGGCAATGTGGGATATTCTGGCTACCACGTATTCACAAGTGCGGAACGAGACCAAGATGCTACAGTTACAACATCATATTTTCACAATGAAGCAGAATGGGCAGCCGCTCCACTCATTGTATACGTCCCTGTGAGGGATGTTTGAGAAACTGTATAGCATCATTCCGCTCACCGCCACTCCAGAGCAACAGAAGACCTTCCGTAATGCTACCATGGTGGGAGTATTACTCGCGACACTTGATCCTGAGTACGAGGCAGCCCGCTCTCAGATACTTGCCGATGCTACTATTCCTCCTATAGAGGAAGTGTACCGGAGGCTCAGTCGTATCTCTGTTTCTTCCAGCACCGCTACTCCACCTCCTTCGGCGATGGCGGTATCGCGAGGAAGAGGGGGTTCGTCTTCCTTTCGCGGACGTGGACCTCGTGGCCGAGGAGGTCGTGCTCGTCAAACGTGCTCGTTTTGTTATCGCACAGGTCACTCAGAGGACTCATGTTATTCTAAGCATGGGTTTCCAGCCTCGGCACGTGTAGCCGAGCATGTTACATCTCCGTAGGCATCCACTTCAGATCACAGGTTCGAAGAGCTTGTTGCGCGTCTTCGTGATATTATGCCTCAATCGTCCGTGGAGTCTCCAAGTGGTACCTCAGATATTGCAGCTTCAGCATCAACCAGTACCTCAGCCGCTGCCAGTGCCTCAGGTAGTGCTACTGCCTTTACAACTTGCCATGACCTCTCAGATTGGATTATGGATTCTGGAGCCACCCATCATCTCTGTCGTGACAGAGATAGACTTGAGTCCTACAGGGACATTCCTCCTAGACGCTTAGTACTCATAGTTGACGGCACTCATTCCCCTATTGTTGGACAGGGGGAGATCTCCTTATCACCCTCCATGCATTTACAGAATGTTTTACATGCTCCTGAGAATTCCATGAATTTATTATCGATTAGTCAGATTACGAAAGATTTGCACTGTCGTGCTATATTTGACCCATCATCTCTCATTTTTCAGGACATACTAACGGGCAGGGTGATTGGATGTGGCTCTGAGCAGAATGGTCTCTATCGTCTGGTCCGGAATTCATATGCTAGCGTCTCCTTCCATACCACTGGATCAGTTTCTCCGTACACATGGCATCTTCGGTTTGGTCACCTCCCGCTCCAGAAAATGCGTCATCTGTTGCCTCAGATTTCTCCGAATTCATCATTTCGTTGTGAAGCATGTCAGTTGGGGAAGCATCATCGTTCTAGCTTCCCTAGTCGTCAGAGTCAGAGCAGCAGCTCCCCGTTTGAGTTATTTCATATTGATATTTGGGGTCCGAGTCGTGTACCTGATCATCAGGGACACAGGTTCTACCTAGTTGTAGTCGATGATTTTTCCCGTGTATCTTGGGTTTTCCTTCTCAAGAATAAATCTGAAGCAGGGGATGTTATTAAAAATCTTATTAGTGAAGTGCAGAATATTTTTTCTTCCACTGTCAAATATGTGCGAACGAATAATGCCTTCGAATTCTGCACTCGCTCTCTCACCCATTTTCTTTCCTCCAAAGGCATTATTCACCAAACCACATGTGCTTACACATCCCAACAGAATGGCGTGGCAGAGAGAAAACATCGTCATCTCCTTGATATCGCTCGAACATTGCTTATCCAAAGTTGTGCGCCAATAACCTTTTGGGGGGATGTTGTCCTTACAACATGCTATCTTGTCAATTGCATGCCTTCTTCAGTGCTTGGGGAGAAAATTCCTATTTCCATTATATTTCCTAATAAGGAATTATTTTCCCTCACTCCACGTGTCTTTGATACGGTTGCATTTATTCACCGCTTGTCACCTGGACTTGGCAAACTCTCTCCTAGAGCTGTCAAGTGTGTCTTCGTCGGTTATTCTCGGACTCAGAAGGGCTATCGATGTTATGACCTCATTGACAATAAGTATTTTGTGAGTGCTGGCGTTACATTTTTTGAGCCCGTTATGTACTTCTCCCCTGCAGGTGACAGGCTAGCTCTTTCTACATCTCATGATGATAATGTCTATGTCCCTCCACCTCCTACTCTGAGTACACCTGCATCCAACCCAGTTCCTGTGGTCACACCACCATCACCACTACCACAACAACCTACTCCACCGTTGCCAAAGTTCTATACACGTCAGTCAGGTCCTGCTCAGACTACATGTCAACCATCTATCACGCCTCAGGAATGTTCAGATGCTATTACTAATGATGGGTTAGATAATGCGCATGTGCAGGAATCTTTGTTACAGGAGGAGGATACATCATTGACTCCAGTTGATGGTGACCTCGATGTTCCTATTGCTCTTCGGAAGCAGAAGCGGACGTGTGCGTCTTATCCCATTGCATCCCGGGTTTCTTTTCACCGTCTCACAGGTGATTTTCAGAGGTTTGCTGCGGCCCTGTCCTCCGTGGAGATACCACGGACCTATCAAGAGGCTATGAAGATTGATTGCTGGAGATTGGCTATGGAGGAAGAGATGCGTGCTTTACAGTCCCGTGGAACATGGAGTCTGGTTCCTACTCCATCTGGCGCATCTGTTGTTAGTTGCAAATGGGTGTTCACCGTTAAATACCATGCAGATGGCAGTCTTGATCGGTTAAGGCAAGACTTGTTGTAAGGGGTTTTACACAAACCTATGGCGTCGACTATTTGGATATATTCTCACCAGTGGCTCGGCACTCGACGCTTCACATTCTTCTTTCCGTTGCAGTGGTACGTGACTGGCCCATTTTTCAGCTTGATGTCAAGAATGCATTCTTGTATGGAGATCTACAGGAGGAAGTCTACATGCAGCAGCCACCGGGGTTTACTGCTGAGGGGGAGACTCACATGATGTGTAGACTTCACAAGGCGATATATGGCCTTAAACAGAGTCCAAGGGCGTGGTTACAGAAGTTTTCCCACCTAATTGAACGACAGGGATTCAAAAGATCAAATGCGGATCACTCGTTGTTCATTTAGAAGACCTCCAGAGGTACAGTTGCTATCATGGTCTATGTTAATGATATTCTAGTTACAAGAAATGATGTTCAGGGAATAGAGATGACAAAAGCATGGAAGGCCGTATCGATATCGATATAGTTTCGATATCGTATCGATACGATATATCGCCGAAATATCGCCCATATCGACAAGCCTTTGTGAAGAAAATTCCTGGAAATCGGGATATATCGCCCTATCGGTGCCCATATTGGTCCCACGTCGATATCGATATATCGGCGATATATCGCGATATTTCCTTCCATGGACAAAAGCATTCTTGGGCCGTCAGTTTGTCACAAAGAATCTTGGTACCCTAAGATATTTTCTGAGGTTGGAATTTGCAAGAAATGCACAGGGTCTGGTGATGACCCAAAGGAAATACATTACAGACTTCCTGGTTGAAACAGGAATGGTTGGTTGTAGACCATCGAGCACTCCTATGGACCCAAGTATGAAACTCTATGACAATGATACTGAAGAGGTGGACAAAAGAAGATACAGAGAAATGGTGGGTGAGCTTCTTTATATCACTATAACTCGACCTGATATTGCTTTTGCAGTAAGCCGGGGGAGTCAATTCATAGAGCAGCCTAGACAAGTTCATATGGAAGACCTATACATGATACTAAGATACCTAAAGTCGTCTCCAGGCTCAGGGTTGCTATTTAGAAAGAACACAGATTTATCCATCTCAGCTTGTGCAGATGCAGACTACGCGGGGTGTCCGAAGGATCGTAAGTCTACTTTAGGCTTTGTCGTTTTTATAGGGAGCTCTCTGGTTTCTTGGAAAAGAAAGTCAAACCGTTGTGGCAAGATCTAGTGCTGAATCCGAATATAGGGCCATGGCACAAGCAATCACAGAATGATGTGGGTTCGAGCTGTATTAGAAGCCTTACATGTAAATGTCCCTTTACCCATGCAACTCCAGTGTGACAATCAAGCAACGTTGTTCATCGCCAACAATCCAGCATTTCACGAAAGAACGAAGCATATCGAAGTAGACTGCCACTACACAAGAGATATGATCCAGAAGGGATTCATTTCTACTTCACATGTCAGTTCAGAGGATCAGTCTGCTGATATATTTACTAAGCCATTGCTCAGAGGACCTTTTCAGAGATGTTCTTCCAAGCTGAGCATGATTGACATCTATGCTCCATCTCGAGGGGGAGTGTAGAGGCTTATGTTATGTTATGGTGTACCGTTTCTCATTTTCTATTTCTCTCTTAGACCTCTATGTAATTTACCCACGGGTTCTCTCTATATAAGAGAGCCTAGGGTTCTATGGAATAAAAATTGACTCTTTCGCTCTAACAAAAACAAAATATGAAGATAAATATGCATTTGAAATGGTCATACCATAGGCATTCCCTATTTGACTCTGGTTTCTAAACCCAGCAGTGACTGCAATGCAGAGTAACATAAGAATCCAATTTATGTCCGGTATATATATCTGTCCAAGAAACTTCTTCGATGTGTGAACCACCTTAACCCTCGGAAAACAACCAAGTGCTAACGCCTGTTTGATTATGGAATAAGTTGCACTTATGGTGGCTTGACTGGCTACAATAGCTGCCCCAGTAGCAATAACAAAAGATGGCCAGTATATCGCATCTGCATTAAATATGAGTAAACCGGTGTTTACAAAGAACAATATGCATCAAAAAATTTACCATAGATATACCTGGTATTGAATGGTAGAAAACACCAGCCACATGGCCTTTGTTCTTCATAAGGTATGCTGCTTGTCCGGTGTATGCCAAAAGAAGGGATGGGAATACAACAAGAGTAAAAGCAATCTGCATCCAAGGAGAGACAACATAAACATGAAATGCACTTTGACAAAAAAAACTGTAGCTTAGAGAGAAGATTTTCCACCTGAATAGCCAAAACAGGGAAATGAGATAAGTCCGCAAACAATGCTTCCGTCCCTGCAAAGATCAAGGTTTATTATTTATTGCCTTCCATCTCCTTTGCATGTAGATGACGAAATAAGATCGAGAAACTATTGGTATCTATGAGTATAATGACAAAGGAGTAACCTGTGATGCTAAGCATAATGCCCCCAAGTGATGTCCAATTAGCCCGTCCCCGTCGTAAATATTGGACAGCGCAAACAGGGGAGAATGCTCTGAGGACCGAACTGTCATGTTTCCATATATTTACAGCTCCGATAGTTCCAATTAAGATGAACCAAATAAGAACAATAGGAGCAAAGAGCCATCCGACTCGATCTGTTCCATAATGCTGCATGCTGAACAAACCAATCAATATGATTACTGCTACAACTACGACTACATCTGCAATTAAAAGAAATCTTATTAGATCAACAAGTTTGAGTTATATGAGCATAAACAGTCAAGGCATAATCTCAATTTAGAGCAATCCTTTCAGATGATGTGTGTGTATTGTACACATAACAGAATAATAAGGATAAAGGAACATGGACGTAGTGGTAGTGGTACTTTTTACTTGGAGTGTAGTTTCTGTTAGCCATCTTGTTAGCCATTGCCAAGACTTTGTTCACTCACTACTCTTTTGGAAACCCATCCTGGTGTTGCAAAGTTTGAGAAGCAGGACTACTGCGACTTCAGCTTCTGCAGACCACAGTGGACTTCAAAGCGCGGCTATTACTGGTTTAGTTTAGCTCTTCAATTTAGCTGTCAGTTAGCAGGTGTTGTACTTTTGTTAACTTTCCATTTATATTTCTAAAGTCATGTCATATGAAATATGCTCTGAACTCTGCTACATTTGAATAATCTTTAAATTATGGGAACCGTAATTGGAGTATTTGTTATATGCGTCACATGTGGGAGATGGGTAAATGGATCTCTCCAGGATCCATTTACCTCATCCAGAGTTTAGTCTCACATCTACTAGTGGTGGGACTTGGAGGCTCCGTGGAGGCTATATAAGGAGCCCCAGACCTCCTGTATCCATTGAGAAAAAGGAATGCAATATCCACCCCTTTGAGGGCTTCTCCCGTGGTTTCATCCCGCTCCTCACGGAGTAGGGTTCCACGTAAAATCTTATTGTTCTCCATATTTTTTATCTTTATGTTCTTTTGCTCTGTTTATCATTCCGCTTCCGCTTCCTATTTCCTAACATGGTATCAGAGCGGGTTCGGTTCTCGAGGTTTTATTTTATTTTATTTGTTCGCGATCATGTACGGGAGTCTATTCTTGTTGAAGTTGATTGTGAAGATTAAGTTCTTGAAGATGATTATTGTTTGATTCAAGTTCTATCAAAGTTCTAGAGTTTCTATTGAAACCCTAATTTCTGTTCATTATCATCATAGCATTCTCAGATTGCGAGATCAAGCAGAGGTTCTTCCATCATCGCATTTTCAAGGCCGCATCTTCAAGGCATCTTCAAGACTATCTGGCGGATGCACATGGTCTATCCAGGTTGTGGCATCCTGCCCTAGGCACATCGTCGTGCCTATCCAGGCTACAACATCAAGGAACGCACAGGAACATCCAGCATCCAAGCTGGTCGAATAAAAGAGAGGCTCCTGTTGCCGCTCTTTCATGGCGGCGCGCTTCCAACAAAAGAGAGGCTCGAACCATCAGATCTAGTCGGCGGTAGCCGGTCTTCTCCGGTCCTCGCCGTCATCAGCTCCATCTGCTTCCAGGCGCGATGCGCCGCATGACAAGAAAGCGACGCTCGAGCCCTCCAGGAGCCCCATCGGTTTGATTGCGGCACAACAACCTCGTTCGACCCAACAACCCCGATGGTTCGCACAACACAAGCGGCAACGGCGGAACCCTCCGCTTCACACGACGCTCCAGGCAGGCACTCGAGCTCTCCTTCTCCAGGCGACCCGCGCGGTGGTGCAGATGACCTCGGGACGGTGCTCTTCCTCGCGCAGACGCAGGTTGCTTGGTTATGAGTCCAGGCGACACCTTTCATATGAAGGGTTCCCACATTGGGAATCCTAAGGGCTAACGGGCCAAAGAAAAAAAAAGTGGGCCCGTGTCTTAAAAAAATATGAACGAGGGAAGCCCAATTCGTTTAAAAAAATGGCATGTTTTTTTTAAAAAAGGTCGCGTACAAAAAAAATCGTACGCATATTTGCAAAAACAATGATTTCAAAAAAAAAGAGGAAAGAAAATGTGTGATGGCTATTAAAAAAATTGAAATAGCCAAGAAAAAAAATTTGCAAGAAAAGCCGAGAAAAAAAACGATGACAACTTATTTTGGTTTGTTCATTCCTCATCATTGTTGTCTTCTCCCAACATTGTCGATGATCATTTTCCGACAAGTATGGGAGAAAGGGGGAGTATATGTAGAGTCACAGGTCTACTCATATTATTCAGATGTCAGATTCGTTAGACCAGCCAGTTGTTCAAACTCTACAGTTTTTCAGATGATGAATTTCCATGCGCAATTCCAGACTCGACGTTCAGATTCCGAGTCCCAGTTTGATGTGCAGTTTCAGACTCAACGTCAGATGTTTCCCGGTCTTCTTCAGTTTCAGACACACACGAGTATGTGGTCTTCTTTTCAGATGAGCACATGTGTGCCGCCATTTGTTCGTGGTCCCCATCTTCTTCTTGTTTTGTTGGCCAGAGTTCTCATGTGAACCATAGGGACTCCAAAGTAGAGGACCGTTCCCTATGCCATGTTGGCAAGGGTTTTCATGTGGTATCATAGGTACTCCAGAGTAGTGTACCATTCTCTGTGCCAGATGGGAGAGACCCAGTTCTCCGACGAGGAGACATTTCAGACTCCATTCTCCAACGGCCGTGGACTCCGACGAGGATTGCACTTCCACGACCTTTTCAGTTCGGCCCTTTTCAGAGATGGAGCAGTTGTCCACATGTTGTGGTGGGCCAGAGTACTCCGACGAGGAGACTCATTTTCCAGTTGCAGTGACTCTGACTGGCGCAGTTCAGAACGCATGCTCTTCGATGAGGAGATTCAGCAGACTCACACTCCAGCCCGTTCGTCCTCCTCACATGCACGACATGAGAAGCAACGTCCTCAACAACAGCCGGCAATTGTACGCATTGAGTTGATATTATCTGTACTGTCATGTATTGTGAGTTGAGTTTCTTTCTGTTTGTCCAAGCTGAGCATTGCATGCTCCAGCTTGAGGGGGAGTGTTGAAGTATTTTTTATATGCGTCACATGTATGGGAGATGGGTAAATGGATCTCTCCAAGATCCATTTACCCCATCCAGAGTTTAGTCCCACATCTACCAGTGGTGGGACTTGGAGGCTCTGTGGAGGCTATATAAGGAGTTCCAGATCTCCTGTATTCATTGAGAAAAAGGAATGCATTATCTGTCCCTTTGAGGGCTTCTCCCGTGGTTTCATCCCGCTCCTCACGGAGTAGGGTTCCACGTAAAATCTTCTTGCTCTCCATGTTTTATCTTTCTGTTCTTTTGTTATGTTTATTGTTAGAGTATTTGGAGCATGCGTCACTTATGTAATAGGTGGGTAAATGGATCCCTCCAGGATCCATTTACCCCACCACTGTGTTTAGTCCCATATCTACCAGTGGTGGGACTTGGAGGCTCTAAGGAGGCTATATAAGGAGCCCCAGACCTCCTGTAACTATTGAGAAATTCAAGGTTGCAGAAGTCAGCAGTCGGTACTCAGTCGGCAGGGTCACTGACTAAGGATTAATCGGTAGTCGGGAGAGTAATCAGATTTAGTCGGACAATAGTCGGTTTGGAATTTTTTATTATTTTAAATATATAAATTAATTTTTATAGCATATACTCTCATTTATATTCATATATTTAGGAGTTTTAATATTTTTAAGAGCATAAAAAAATAGCTCTACCGGAAGCGACATTCATTGGTGGTGTAGCCATCAACATAATAAAAAAAATGATGAATTATAATATAAAAAAATCAGTGGCATGATATACAATACAATAACCATCAAGCATACAACGTAATCATAATTGCATACAACATAAATATTTGCATACAACCTAAATATTTATAATTGCATACAACATAATACTAGAACAAACCCTAAATATCAAACATACAACATAATTATAATTTCATACAACCTAAAAAATATAATTACATACAACATAACAATTCAACAAGATCTAAACATCAAGCATACAACCCTAAACATCATGATATATCAAAAATCAGTGGCATGATATTTAATGCAACAAACCCTAAAGCAAGCAAAAACCCTAAATAATTTGTCATTAGGGTTCTAGACTCTAGTCAATGGTATAAGCTATCAAGAATGCTATGATCATATAATAAAATACAAATAATGAAAAAATGAAAACAAAAACAAAAACCCTAACCTGAGGTCCTGTGCAGCGAGAGACGAGCGGCGAGATGGAGCCTACTTCAGGCGGCGCGGCGAGAGAGGAGTGGCGAGGTGGCTACCGGAGAGGCGCTGGAGGAACCGCGATGGAGTAGGAGCTCGCGAGCGGGGAGCAGGAGGACCAGCGACAATGGAGCAGGAGGTCTTAGGGCGCAGGGGGTCGAGGGGCGTGGGGGTTACGAAAAGATGGGGACTTACTGTGCGACAGTAAGTTCCCCAAATGTAACTTGCAGGTTTGCAAAAAATGGGGACCCGAATACGTGTTGCAAAAACCGCCCGATTAGTCGCCCGCCTACACCGAGTAATCGGCCGAGTAATCGGCCATGCCCGACTAATGGCCGATTTTTGCAAGTCGACTCGGCTACCCCACCGAGTCGCTTAATCAGACCGACTAATCGGATTAGTCGGCCAATTTTTACAACACTGGAGAAATTCCAATAGAATATCCGCCCCGTTGAGGGCTTCTCCCGTGGTTTCATCCCGCTCCTTAGGGAGTAGGGTTCCACGTTAAATCTCGTTGTTCTTATTTTCTTTATCTTGTTCCATGGTTTCGCTTCCGCTTCCTATTTTCTAACATGGTATCAGAGCGGATTCGTTTCTCGAGGAGTTGTGTTAGATGATTTATTTTATATTCGAGATTCGATTATTTTTCATGTTCTTGAATATCATTATGAGGAATATTGATATTCATTATTCGAAGGTCTGTTCAAAAGTTGTTGGATTTCATGAAACCCTAATCTGTACGATTCTCGAAGAATATTGTACAGGGTTTCTCACAAAACCCTGGCCGCTATGGCGATATCCAGGCCGTTGCATCCAGGAGGCGTACCCCAGATCTGATCGCTCTAGGAGATCAACGGCTTCTCCGCGAGTCTCCACATCTCAGACGGTATACCCAGGCGCAGCAAGGCTGTATCTCCTACAGTTTCAGATATTCAAACATTCCAGGCGCAGCAAGGCGATATGCCCAGTCCCAGATGATCGCGCGCACAAACGCAATGTCCCAAATCAACATTCCTGGCCTGGCAGAAGCGCGCTGCCGAGGCTAGCGCGCGACGATATCCAAAGGCGTCGCTCCAGAAGGCAGAACCCGGGCAAACCTCCCATCTCACGGTCAAAAGCCCTACGCGTGAAGCCCTACGCATGGGATCCCCAAGCGAACTCCTTCTCCTCTCTCACGCGATATTTAACATCGACCCAGGCGGCATCGCCGCTCCAGTTCCGAACCTCCTCCAGACAACGCATAACGGCGCACCTGCTACAACATGTGAACCTTCGAGCGGCGCGCAACTAACGACAGCGGCGGCAACACCATGAGACCCCCCACGCGCGAGACCACGCCCTGCTCCCCAAGCCCCCTGCGCCCAGGTCGTCAAGCGGCCCCGTCAAGGCAGCGATGGCCACGACGCTCAAGCAGCCCCCCCAGCGCTCAAGGCGGCACAATGATCCAGGCGACAGCCGCAAAACGTTTCTTCCCAGACGCACGATACTCCCCCTTTGGGCCCTGCCGTGTATATGTATTAAAAAAAACAAAGACAGAAAGGGGAGGGGGCAATGGCCCGTCATTTGAAAAAAAAAGAGAAAGAAAGGGGGGGGAGATAAGGAGCGTTAAAGCCCAAGTGGGTTGTTTGTTATAAAAAAGGGGAGGGGGAGCGGTTCTTTGGGGCCTTTAGGCCCGTGCGTCGTTTAAAAAAATTAAAAAAGGAGGCGCATACAATTAAAAAAAAGCCGTATCCATTTTCAAAAAAATGTATTGAAAGCCGTAAAAAAATGGTTGAAACAGCTTAAAAAACGTGTTAGAAAAATGGCGGCTTATTAAAAAAATAATGAAAAGCCGCAAGAAATTTTTTGAGAATATTCATGTTTTATCCATTATCTTATCTTCTCCCAACTTGGTCAACAATGTCATTCCGACCAGTATAGGAGAAAGGGGGAGTATATGTAGAGTCACAGGTCTTGTTCTAAAGATTCAGATGTCAGTTTTTCCAGACCGGTCAGATGTTCAGACTCTACAATTTTCAAATGCAGACTCGACGACGACGCATGCCAATTATTTGTCATTGGTCGGCCAGAGCTTTCATGTGAGCCATAGGAACTCCAGAGCAGAGGATCATTCCCTATGCCATTGAGGGCAAGGGTTTTCATGTGGTATCATAGGGACTCCAGAATAGAGTACCATTCTCTGAGCCAGATAGATCCAATTTCACACTCCAGCCCCGTTTGTCCTCCTCACATGCATGCCATGAGAAGCAACGTCCTCGACTGCAGCAGTTGTGCGTGTTGGGATGATATTGTCTGTAGTGTCATGTATTGTGAGTTGAGTTTCTTTCAGTTTGTCCAAGCTGAGCATTGCATGCTCCAGCTTGAGGGGGAGTGTTAGAGTATTTGGAGCATGCGTCACTTATGTAATAGGCATGATCCATTTACCCCACCATTGTGTTTAGTCCCACATCTACCAGTGGTGGGACTTGGAGACTCTGAGGAGGCTATGTAAGGAGCCCCAGACCTCCTGTAACCATTGAGAAATTCCAATAGAATATCCGCCCCGTTGAGGGCTTCTCCCGTGGTTTCATCCCGCTCCTTAGGGAGTAGGGTTCCACGTTAAATCCCGATGTTCTTATTTTCTTTATCGTGTTCCATGTTTTCGCTTCCGCTTCCTATTTTCTGACATTTATCACTCCGCTTCTGCTTCCGATTTCCTAACACTTTTATATTCCAAATGTTTAATTGCATTATGTAATTATGGGTCAAGGCATTATAGGTAACAACTCAAAGCCAACGGTTATAGCAAGCCAATATTAAAATCAAACTATTTTGACATCCTGACTTGAGTCCTTGACTAAGCTTTTATGGTCATACATCCCTTAAGGTTGGTATAGGAACTCGCACAATATACCTAATCGATTTATGTTTAACGAATTAGATAAATCAATCATTTATCCCCTACTTTAGGAAGGATATTGACAAGTAGGCATTATATTCTTTTTATTAATATACCCAGATATACACCCCTTTCATTATAATCAAAAGATATTACATGAAAGAGCAAACTTGAAGGGCTATTAGTTTTAAATCTAGAGGGGCCAACATGGCTTTAACCAAGGCAAACTATAGCTATGAGTATGGCTAACATGGCCTTGCAAAAAGAAAGGTGTACTAAAGGTTATGGCCGCAAAGGCCTTGAAGAAAGGAAACTTATAAAAACAAAAGCCACATAAGAAGATTATAAGATCTTCAAATCAAACCCGTTTTTATTCTCTTGATCAACCAATGAACTCGAAATAGTTCTTAGAGAACTATTGAACGTGTCTTCATACCACTTCTCTTCCTTGCCTCCAAAAATTCTTTAAGATCCAACTCATCATTATATCTTTACCAATACTATTTTCCATTTCATCGTACTATTTTGTGAGTATTTTGTAAGGTAAGAGGGTCTCTGAAGATGCCTTATTAGATCTAAGATTTAAGAAATATTGCACTGTGTTAGAGTAGATGGTCCATTAAGATGTTCTATAGGATTTTTTTCTCAATTTAGTGTATTATATTAGCTAAAATTTTTTGTTTAAAAAATATTTATTTAACAATATGGTAATCTTCGGAGAAATATCCTTGGTTCGCAGAATCTTGTAACCAATGTAAGGAATCAAACTTGCGTCTTGCATTTATTAAAAAAATCATTTTTTTTGTTAAATTCAATAGCCAAACAAATATTAATTCAAATTTGGTTAAGTTCTATAAAAATGTGAAATCTGCCTAAAAAATTAGTTTGGAAAGAGTTCAACCTGCCGAACATTATTTCAGTTATAAGTGGAGTCAATATGCAGCAAACACATTTCTTGATGTAGAGTAGAAGCCACCTACCATAAACTTCGGTATGATGCTTAAAGCTCATATGTTCCTATGATATTTATTAATTTAGCAAACTTGTATCCCCACTAGATTGTGCATCTGAATTTAAGCTGAGATAGTGAGACAGCAATAGCTGGGATAATGTTTCTAGAGAATAGTGAAGGCAAACGAAAATGCCAGAGTCAGGAAACCAATAATATTTAAGTAGCATTTCTTCTGAGATGGGTGTAGTAGAAGTCAACTAAAACTATAACGGCATATGCAATATCAAATTCACTGCTGCTTAAAGATCTAAGTCGCATCAGTATCAGACACAAGATCTGGACCATGATAGGCATAAAATTGCAGTCTTAGACTCTTAATATGTATTGCACCTACTTAAGATAGCCATGCACGTTGCAAAGGTTTTTTAATTGGGTGAAAAATGCAGGCTGCAAACATGAGTGTGAATATGGGAAGAGTTCAAGGATATGTACGCACCGCTATTAATATATGGATGGTCGACCCTGATCCCACCTGCTGCAGAGAGTACTGCAAAAAATAGATATAGGGATGTCACCGAAGAGAACAGGGTTCAAAAACAGTGTAATCAAATAACACATTCAGTTATACCATAATAAAGGCAAAGTAACAGGAAATTGCACTTCAATTATATATGCAAAGATAATTCTAACCGTTCATACCCTCGTTACAGTGAAGATAGATATAACATAGGCATCTCCCTATTGTCATCGCCTTCTACATATAAAGTGAAGATAGAAGCATAACAACTTCCACATCAAATGTGGCCATTTGCTCGCAAGTCATCGGCATCATTGACCTTTGTCACAGGGATGATGTCCCAGACAAGCAAATATTTTGTAAGCTACGCAATTAGCTGATGAATCCTTAAATGTTAGTTGGCCTTCCGCTGCATCCTAATAAATTCCAGCCAGATCCTGATGATCCATTTCCTATTTCTCACAAAAGAAAATAGTCTGTCACAAGTAAAAGGGCCTTCAAATCAGGGTTGAGACGACAACCTTGACTTTGGAAAGGTTGGAAATTGGGGGTTTAGAAGGAAAGTCGCTTCCATATGGTAGAAACTATTGTAGAGGGATTCATATGGTAGATACAATTGTAGAGGGATTCACATTTAAGTTGGTATCCCTGGAAGATCTAGCCAATGATGGGCATGGCAATGCTATACTATCTAAAACTTAAAGCAGAATGTGGTAAATTAGCTTCTGTAGGAGAAAAATAAGAGTTGTTTATTCCTGAAACCTTAGGCGATCTTATATGGAGGAGAGATCTACCGGTAAATTACATAAGGTAGACATAAAGAAATAAAATAATCGGAAAGATACATAGGAATGTAGAAATATCTCAACACTCCCCCTCAAGATAGAGCATAGAAGTCAATCATGCTCAAATTGGACGAACACTTCTGAAATGGCAGAGCCTGATACGAAGGGAAGTCAATTTTTGGGCCACGTGCGCCACCACATTTCCAGGGCACGGTGTGGAATACCAGTGATTCAAAACCATGTCTATAAAATTCTCCTCCCATAAAATTCTACTCCGTAGTAAGATTTACGTTGAACCATAATCCATAAGGATCGGGATGAAACCATGAGAGAAGGCCTCTGGGGCCATATCTTCTATTATGAATTTCTCAATGAATACACATGGTATGATGCTTCTTATATATAGCTTCATAGACAGATCAAAGTCCCACTTATAGATGTTGTAAGACTAAACAAGAGAGCTGGATAATTGGATGTTGTAGAGATCCAATTACACATATATTACATACACTAACACCCTTGAAATGCTTTTGATTCATGTAGCTCTCCCTGTCTCTCGCTCTTGTATTCAAGGCAGAACCTGACGAAGGATTTTTGCAAGCGTCTTTTGACATGTCTCTTCTCCTAGAAGAAGACCAACAACATTCTCCAACTTCAACTTCGCAGAACTAGAGAAGTTGCTAACCGCTATAACTAATGTAATCCAATTGTCAGGTAAACTAGAAATAAATAGGAGTTTTACCTCATCATCAAATACGATCTTCACAGGCTCCAATTGGTTGATGAGACAAATCGGATCATTGAGGTGTAAAGCCACTACAGAATTCTTGCTCATCTTTAGATTGAAAATCTTCTTCATTAAATACAACTTTATTGATGTGGATGGCTTCTCGTATATCTTTTCAAGGGTTAGAAAAGATTCTCTCTCGTCGTCTCTTTGCGATATTCAAAGGCCGATGATGGAGCAAGGCTGCGCCTTACCGTCCCTAGAACCTTTCAATTTAGGACATTCCATTCCCCATCCTTCATGGCTTCATGCTTCTTCCCTTCAATATGAAGATAGAATTTCTTTTGGCATAAAACATCTTCGATCTGCATCTTCTAGAATCGCACAAGACAAAGATTTACAATGGTTCGACAATGTATTTACTCAGCAATCCACTCCATCAGCTCTAAGCTAATCAGAATGCAGGACAAAGATCAAACATCTCATCAATTCAACCCATCGGCTCTTAGCTAATCAAAAAGCAGAAGGGAGATTAACTACATCAACAATCATCTCCACCGGTTCTTAACCAATCAATTTTCACAGGATAAATCGCAAAAGTTAAAACAACATTAGCATAGGCAAATGACTTACATGAAACTAAAATCAAAACTATTTTTACGCTCATCTTAAAAAAAACAACTTGCTTAAAAAGAATGATTATTGAGTCAGTTCTCAGTCGATAAATTTTCACCGGATAAATCCCAAAATCAAAACAGCATTAGCATAAGTAGATGATTTATAGGAAACTAAAATCAAAACTATTTTTACACTCATCTACAAAAAAACCAACTAGCTTAAAAAGAACGGTGGTTGATCATATAGGCTTCCATCTTAAAAGACTTGGGTTCAAATCCTAACAATTAGCTACTATCAAAAGAAAAAGAAAAAACATTAGATCGAGATTTTTTTGAGAAACACATTAGATCGAGATATGTGTTTTACAACTCCAAAGAGATTTTAGCATAAAGAATTTAAAATTGCTATGATTTGGATCAGACATGATTTCTCTTGAAGAAGGTATCAAGTCATAAATAAAGTGATGATGAAAAGTTGATCACCCAAAAGATATGATTCTTCATTAATGCTCAAACTTCCCTGATATCATTGTTTACTAAAAAGACCTAAGTAATTCAGATGGAAATGAATATAAAATGGCCCAGTTCAATCCATATCAAACAAACACCTTATGGTAAACTCATAGGAAGCCCCATGAATAAAAAATGGCCCAGTTCAATCCATATCAAATACACACCTTATGGTAAAAACAAGAGCTAAACAGGTTAACCTTGAGTGTAAATCCGCATAGGAAGCCCCGTGAATTTGAAGTTCTACCCTTCTTCCTCACCTCAAAATAATGGACATGATTATATAAGGTAGCATGTAGAAACACATGCAAAATGTACTCTGTCACCCATAAGCAATGTAGATATACCAGACAAGAACCTGTAAGTATCCTATATAATATTCGTTCACTCGCACAAGACATGGTAAGGATTGACGTTTTGACCAGAGAACAAGTGGATCCAACACTGGCAGGGAAATGGAACATTAAAAAATTAGAAGTGCCCCATTTATCAAACTTCGGTATCATGAAACAGATATCTACATAGTTTAGCCATCATTTTGTGTTACCAAGAAAGCTTATGGATGGCATGTAGAAACACATGCAAAATGGATGGCATAATCACCCCCCCCACCCCCACAACATCTTTCCTACCTTATGGATGGCATCTAAGATCGTGATATCACACACTGCTAAAGTACCATCATTGGATGGCTATGATTTTTCAATGCCCCAAATGTCCAAGGTCTCAAGTAAAAGATAATATTAATCATGACCATGTAAATTTTTTTGTGGACCTACAAATAGATGCTTCCGTTATCAGGAAGGCAGATACAAGAAATTTTAAAATATAGCCCAAACATGGAAGTAATGCTCCAATTCACCACCAAATGCAATGTATGAATATTACGCTAAGATAATTACAAGAACAAAACATAAAACCTGATATTGCTGGTGTCAGGATCCCATCTCCTATCATCATACAAGTACCAATTAGAACAAGGATAAGAATGCCATTCTTTGTGAAGGCATGTGCTTCCAGCCATCTCTTAATTTTTGCTGCAAGGGACTTTTCGTCATATGTATGCCTGCTGTAAGTCGTCAACTCTTCATCAGTTCGATGTTGATTGGGGATTATCTTAATTTTTGCGTGACGACAAAGTAAAGAATAAAGAGCAAAAGTTCCACCTGCAAATATCATTAGAAACTTATTGAAAGCGAGGAAATACAACCATGAAACAGCGAGGGGCATCCATCCAGATGTAATCGACAGGAAATGACAGTGCAAAAGGAATTTCTACCATATAAAGATCTGTATCTTTTCATTGGGTAATATATTCATTCACCTACAACCTCAAATTAGAAAACTTATTTGTTTCCTCTTCTATCTTATAGCAAGTCTTTGATTGCCATGATAATATTTCCACCAATTGTCAATGTAAATCATGCAACAGTTATAAATTGAATTCCATTTTTCTCGTGAATGGATATTTGGAAGCCGTGACTATCAGTTACAGTCCTACAGACCATTTAAACCGATAAATTGTTAATTAAACCTTTTAAATTAAATTACATGAACACAATGGAGCTTGAGCGACATAGGTGTCAGGTCAACAATCTATTCTAAAGAGATTCATGACATATAAGTGGCATGCACAGTATATCAGTCCATTCATGGTTATTGGTTGTTCATGATTTGCCGAACAGAACACCCACCACCAATTCTTCAGCTTTCAATGATGAAACCAAGATTTCTAACAAACAGATGAAACACAATGAATGGAAAAAAAGAGACTTAATTAATTTACCCTGGCCATTATCATTCGCCCTCAGCACCACAAAGACATATTTGAGGAGTGGAATGAGGGTCAAAGAGTATATGATCAACGAAAGAGCGCCGATAATATCTTCCGGGTCGTCGACCCCCTTTGGAAATGTATTGTAGAAAACATACAACGGAGAAGTGCCCAGATCTCCAAAAACAACACCTAGACTCTGGAACGCCAGCCGCATAAGCAGTAAAGATGAGAACTTCTGCACAACAACAGAACATGTCCAAACAATGCATAATTGTAAATCATCTAAACAAGATATATAAACAGAACATCAAATACACAGCTGGGAAAGTCATATTAATGCGACAGCTTCAGTAATCTGGAACTAAAACAACCACTGAGCATATTCAAATGTTACAAAAGAATCCTTTGGCAATATGATTGATCCACTTGCAAGCTCAAACCATACCTTCTCTCGATACATATTCCTTAGTCTGCCGGCCTCCTCCTCCATGGGCTGATCAAGCTTCTGATCAAGCTCCCACATTCCACCTTTCTCATTGCCCTCATCATATACAGCAGATTCCATGATTCCAGCGAAACTCCCTTATCAAATCCCAAGCCAGAGAAATAAACACATCAACACCACCTGCGTTAACTAAACAATACAAACTTTCAAACACAAGGCACCAGCCTTTAACATGGGGTCAATCAATGAAAACTTATCCAAATCCGTAGATACTCAAAATCTCGATTAAGATCACGAGGTCAAAAAAAACTCCAAAGTCGAATCTTGCCGAGCATGCAAGCACGGACACCACAAAACCAACATCTTTCGGCGTTTCAGAAGCAAAATACGACGACCCACAAACGAATTCCTCGCAAGGTTACGCAACAAGCGAGAAAGAAGGGATCTTTCCGGCAGGAGAAGTCGACTAACCGGGAGGTCGAGGTCAGTCACGAGCAGACGTACGAGCAGGGATTAGGGTTTAGATCGTGAGGTAACGGAGACGGAAGTGAGGGACAGAGGACCACTCCGCCATTGGCGACTGCTCTGGAGTTGGACCAATTTCTCTCTCTATCACAGAGGGAGATAGAGATGGGGGAGAGGGAAACGTGGGTGTGCATCTCTTTGTGTATGGGGATTTTTGTATTCATACCCTCCGGAAAGTGTTTTGAATTTACATGTACGTCCCACGCAAGGTGAAAGTACATTGCCAGACGTTTATTGGTTTTTTTATAAAGATACCCCTGATGAAATTCGTAATATTGTAAACTATAAATTGCATATGTACTCCTCTGGAAATATTTTGAACAAGACGTGAACTGTATGCAATAGAAAGGACAAAAACAACACGTCGATTAATTTTGCACTACAAGAAAAATGGGTTGTGGTCATGGAATGTGGCTACGAAAACTTGTGGCCACGATAATTCCGTGGCCACTACTTTCTCGTAGCTACAATCCGTGGCCAAAGTTTTCATACAAGAGTTGTGACCACGATAAGTTATGTGGTCACTTGTAGTGGCCATAAAATATTCATGGTCAGAGAACTCTCGCGAGGAAACTTGTAGCTACTGGCCACGACGTGATGTGTGGGCAGAGCCTAAATCCGTGGCCACAAACCCCACATCCATGGACATAGTTCTGTAGCCACAACCTGTTTCCTTGTAATGTTGACTAATATCGTATCGGTTGATATATTGTTAGCGACGGTAAATATAACAATAATTATCTGTTGTTATTTTTAAAATTTGAACTAGTTGATATTAATTTTAAAACTATCTTTTATACTTAAATCATATAGTTAACATACACTGACGATTTCAAAAATATAAATAGAAAATTGCAATGATAAACTTATCAATCATATAAGGAAAAAATAGGGCTGCTCCTTAGTCAACATGGTTGCCCTTGCCTTTATTTTTCTATTTTTTTATTTTTTTGAAAAATATCACCATGTATAGTTATCTATATATCCCTCCAATATGCCATTCGAATTTCGTCAGAAACAAAGATTCATATGCACTCCATCTAGAACATGTAATTTTAATTGTCTAAACATTGATGTTATCGACCTATTTTAGATGGAGGGCTTAAAAGTCTCCGTTTCTGATGAAATTCGAATGACATATAGGAGGGATATATACCTGAATATACATGGTGATATTTAAAAAAAAACGCCGAAAATAAGACAGATGCAGTCATGTTGGTTGCCCCAATGGGACAACCCCATTGAACCCATCATATAACATGTTCTTTCTTTTAGAATTGATTTAAGTATACCTATCCGTATACTATCATTATTCACTACAAGAGGAATTAATTATGATGATAAAATTTGCATCATCATAAAGTTTGCACCATTTGAGACAACGGAAACAAATCAGAAGGATGCCATCGAAATTCATCGAAATTCCATAGATATTATTAGTAGTGACAGATGTTATATTGTTCATGATTTATCTTATGGTAATTGAATTTCCATTATCACAACTGATATTTTTTGATTTTAGAGACTGCCAATTTGTTTGCTTTTTTTAAAAGGAAAAAACAAGTTATGTGAAAGTATTACTTCTCCTTTCTTATTTATTTTCTATTTTCTATTCTTCCATTCAAATTCACTAAATTTATAAGATATAGTATTCACATCTTCCATGTTATTTAAAATCTTGATTGTTTCCGTTGATTTCGAGGAGAATCTTACTAAAATAATCCATCTTTCACTTCGATTTTTCAATTTTATCTTATAAATACATTTTAATTATTTTGCTCGTTTGATGTCCTAGAAGTGAGTGTTTTACCTCATAAATCATGACCCAATAAACCACTTCACATTTCTTAAAGATTTTTCTACCAATTTACTCCAACAAAACACTCTATTGGTACTTTAACTTTTGCTTTTTTCACTGCAATTTCCACAAAACTTTGGCATTTAAATTCACTTAAGTTTATTAAATTATTTATGCAGTCAAATAGACCCTAAACATAAGAAGTAGAAAGAAAGAAATATGGTTGAAATCGACAAATTGATCATTTTTTCGCTATTTTCGGAATGGTAAGCAATCGAGGTGCATGTACGATTCTTAAGGATATAATTTTATCCTAATCAACCGACTTTACCAAGCAATATTGATTTTCTTAGGAAAAGAGGTTGATAGCGAGATCTCGAATCAACCGATTATGGCATATCTTAATATAGAGGATGATACCAGAGAATTTATTATTTATAAAATTCCCTGGAAGATAGGATGGATATCTATTTATGATACTATGCAGTTTGTGCCACTAGATACACATACAACATACAATATGCATAGGATTAGCCGCGTCAATGGGATCTTTCATTCTGGTAGGGAGGAGAATTGCCCGATGTTTAGCATTCCTTCACGCTTGGCACGAATGAGTTTTTTTGTTTTAGATTTGAGTAGAAGATCTCAAGGATTATTACACTAATTCTCTTTCAAGTTTTTCCAATAATAATCACGCTCCTAGGTACAATTGTACCCTTGTATTCTTGTAACATTTCCAATATTACTATTCCATTATAGGGGTACAAGTGTAATCACAAAAGAGTACAAATGTAAATTTTGTAAGAATAATACTAATGTAAATTTTGCAAGAATATAAGAGAACAAGTGTAATAACAAAAAAGTTAGCGATATATGTCTTATTGAAAATTTTGGGATGGCACTAGGCCACAATCCCAAAATTTTAGAAAAATGAAGTTATTAAGTAGTGTGTATATATATAAGCATGTTACAAAAAAAAATGACATAAGTGTTGATGCTAAAAAAGTATCCTTATTTAATCCAACAGATGGAAACACTTAGACTATTTAATTAAGGAATTTTCATAGATGATGTCATGTAACTTATGAAAACTTATTTTCCTTCCAGGTTCTCCTTTTTGGGAAAAAAAGCATTCATTCCCTTTCCAACTATGCCCCAACCTCAAATTAGGGTTTACTCAAATAAGAATGCAATATTATTTTTGAAGAAAAATAATTCCCAAATAACAAATAGTGATCAATGAAGCGCTTGATCTATTATTGCTATTAATTTTGGAGAAGAAGGTAGAGAACAATGAGAGTGAGATAAAATTTGGGGAAATATTAAAAAAAATCCTTCCTTAAATGGTTGAAAATTTTTAAAATATTTACAATAATATATCATACAAATTATAATAAAGTGCTTAACGTTTTAAAATAGACAAAAAATGAACTAATTAAATTTATATGGAATATTAAATAAAAAACATATTTTTTGTATTTTTGAAATGGAACATCCAAAATAGATTGTATACTATTTTCTTACATGAGTTTAAATAAAAAATGCTATAAAAATATAAAAATCGTGAAATTGTCACTCTTACTCAAAAATGTGCACATTTAAATCCATTCTCTCAAAAAGGTGCAATGGCAAATGGAGAGAGAAAGATTATCAATCAAAGTGAAAATAACAATATAGAGCAACCAAATTATTATTATTATTTTATTTTAGGATTGAAATTAATTTTTCACTATTATTAAAATTTTAACATTTAACTATATTACCTAATATGAATTAATTGATTTTCTAATGAACATATGACATTGATTTTGATAAGAATTAATTGGCTAACATATCCATCCTTCATTGCATTTCAATGTGCTTTCCAAATCATACTAGGATATTTTTGTCGATCTAATTTGCATTAACTCGTTTTTCATATACCTTCCATATTTCTTTTGGTAAATCATTTTTCTAATATGACATTTATTGATTTATTTTTCATGTTTGCATGGTATAATTTCAAATCTCTATTCTGATACAGAAAAAATACTAATTAACATACTAACTGCGGAATCATCATGCATGTTGTAGCAACCATCACCAAGTAGTTGTATTAGAATAAATCATATATTGTAAACTTCATTAGTAGTGATCACTCCTATAGTAAAAAAACTATGCATCGTAAAAGTATTAATTTTATTTTGATTATTACGTAATCAACGAGTCAAGCCTCGTTATTACTTATTAAAAGAAGAATTATTCCACTTTTATATTGTAGTTTTTCTAGTGTAAACAAAATTTTAAAAGTTGTAAAAGTTAAACACATAATGGTGATTCTATACAGCAAGTGACAAAATGCTGTATTTGGGAAATTATGTAAATCAAAAGTTGTATAAGTTACACATAAAATTGTAAAGGACCGACTTCCCCCTCTAATCCTGTGTTTGGCTCCAATTTAATGGGATGCCACATAAGAGCAGTGTGGACGGTCATAACTATCCCATGTGTCCCTCTTACCCAAAAAAAAACCTCCAGTAAGCCACCCCGACTCAGATGGGATGGTCGGGATCATCCCCTTCTGGCTTTGTAGGGACCATCCCCTCTAGTCATGTGTTGGCTCCAGTTCAACGGGGAAGCCGCAGAAGAGTGGAGGGGACGACCATAACCGTTCCTCATGTCCCTTGACCCCCCAAAAAACCTCTAGCAAGCCACCCCGATTCAGATGGGACGGTTAGGGCCATCCCCTCCAGTTCTATAGAAGACCGTCAACGACGGTTTCCCCCAAGTACTTTAAAAAAAGAAATTGCATCAAAAGTTCTAATGCCCCTGTTACATCAATGAATTCACAGAAATAATATAACATGTCAAATCTTAATAAGAAAACATGTTTGATATGCATAAGTAGTAATTGTTCTACAAACACACTAAACAAATCAAAACTGACTACTAGCTTTTCACCAAGCTACTAAGTTAAACACAACATTAGAATAATAAAACTAAGTGCACCTCCCATTTGAGTAAGTCTCTTCACCGCTCTCCTCCTCGTCATCGCCAAGTTGTAATGTGTTACTTGCATGTTAACCTCGCTCTGCATGCGATTGGTATATGCCAAGACATTGACCATATTAGTTCGCATCTTCGCTATCTCTTCATCTTGTGCCGACATCTTCGCTTTTACTTCTCATAGTTTTCTGTACATTTATGTCTACCATTGGATTGCTTGAGATGATGATCGAGATCCATTAGCACCAGTTCTGTACCATGTACGGATCGTCGCTCCCCCCCACTGCAACGTATACATCCAGAATGTTCTGAATCTGTGACTTGTACGAAGGCCTCGTCAACAGATAACAATGGTGCTCGTTTTCGTATTATCTAGGGAGTCGGTCGTAGTGAGTTTGATCATTTTCTTTTGTATATGCAGTATAAAAATAAATTAATATAAGTTTTTGGACAATTATTGTATATTATAATTAACTTACATGAATCAGAGCTTGGGCGTCATTGACCCATTGCCCTTCTCCTTCGAGGTCTCCACTCTTTGACCCCACAAAAACCTCTATTCAGGCGACCTCTCAGTCGTTTTCGTTGAACTAAAAGAAATTGTAAATCATATATTAGATTTTATCTTATTTTTATGTGGACCAAATAATACACACTTACAAACTCATGCTTGAATTGATTAGTATTCTTCCTCTCAATCTTATGAGTGACTTAAGAACCTTCGTAAGATTCAGATATTTTTCATTGATATCACCTAATATCATCCCAAATTAGTAAAATTAAGTAATAATTATAGATAAAGTACGTTACATACCGTAAACTCCTCACTAGACCAAAAGTTGATGAGCTCCCCCCACTACTCCAGTGTCACACCCTGTGGACCATTCTCAACCAATTGCTTGTAATGAATATTAGGGTTATAATACTATATATAGGAAAATATTATCACAAATATTATCTCAAATGATGTCATTAAATTACTAATACGATGTAAGTAAAGATCTTACCTTTGCCTTAATCTGTCCTTTATGCGGACGCATGAAAACTCCGTAGTGTGACTAAGGATACGTCCATCAACGATAAGATCCTAATCCAACTAAATACACCATGCAATAAAGATATAAAACTCACAATATCAACCTCGAAATATATGTTTGTTAATTTACTTTTACCTCCGAGTCAGATAGAATGGCAACCTTTGCGGACTGGGGAAGTTGTCAGAAGTATGCGTAGTGATGAGAACCTGGGCACGTGCCACATGTCCAAGGTAGCTCTGGAACTCAGTAGAGTTCTCACCCACCACATTGCCTCTTACAATCTGGACACATAGAGTCTGATCAGGAGGAAGTCGGTCCAAGAACTACACTGGAACGATCCCCCATCGACGTTGAGAACCACCGCTACCGGATCAGAAGATTCTACATTTGGATGAGGAGTAGCTTCGAGATTTTCTCGAATCCACCTAGAATGAGGAGCCATATCCGAGGGACGTGTTTTTAATGAATTTCCAACTTTTCAAGTATTCAAACAGTAATTTGCTGATTTTGTTACATTATAATTCCACTTCACGTTTAACAAAATGAATAATGCTTACTAAGACTAAACAAATAGAAGATAGATTTCTCAATTTTGATTAGGAAAAAATGGTCATGTTGTTGTATTAAGAAGTGTAATTAGATTTTAGTTGGAAAATCTATGTAATTACAATTGAAGTTAATTTGGTTTCAATTGGGAAACCAAATGGCTTGGAGGGAAAGTTGGGAATTCCCAAATTTAAAAAATTAAAAAGTTTATGTGGAAGTTTAGTACCATACCTTGGAGATCTAAACTTTTGGTGGGCTTATATATGAGCTCACACCCCAAGCTCTTGTAGCAATAGTAGAGAGGAGGAATGGAGGACCACACACGCACGCTCCACTCCGTCTCCGGCTCGAGAGAGTCAATTCGAATCTTGATACTTTTGCTTCAGGTTTCATTTGGTAAGTCGATTAAATTAATCACACGATTAGTTTGGTAAGTCGACTAAAATGGGAATTCAACTCGCCATTATGGACGCGATTCTGACCGTGATTTCGGGATCCGAAATGACACGCCTGTTGAGGGGCGTTTTCGAAAATCGAATGGTACCGCGCTAGGGCATGCGACCATCTTTATATACCCCTTCCCGCACGATGGTTTCTACACTCGCAAGAAACGCCGTCTTGGCTTTGTTCTGGTTTTTCCTCTCACGGACGAACATGTCTCTCTTTCTCTCGGCTGCAGTTATCTGAGGTACGTTCGAGGACGATCTCGTCGGTGTGCGCATACGAAGATCGTGTGCCATCGTATCCTGGGAGCGGATCGTCAATACCCTATGCACCGGTATTGTGGGGGTGATATCCTCTCTAAGGACAGTCCATTTCATGGACGCTTCGGTGACTTCTAATCTAATCTTTCTTATTTTGTTTGTCGCAATTCGTTTATTGCTTAACCTTTCCTGGATCTCGTCCGATTTTATATTTCTGTTCGTTTAATCGGTTCATGTTTCCATTCTGTAATCGGATGATGGATTGGAACTACATGTTATTAATATTGATAATATGTAATGCTTTTCTTTCAATCCATTTGGATATTTATAATTATTGTTTATTATATGCATGGTTGATCCTGTTAACAACACATGCATGTACATATTATGCAAAATAATGCTTAGTTGAGTAATTTTAACATATTATAACTTTCTCACGGATATATTTGGTAGCTGGATTTTAAATTTTAGGATTTTAGATCATCAAATATCAACATATTTTCATTAAAAATTCAAGTCAAATCGGACTATCACACCCATCAAGCCTATCAAATTTTAAACAATATCAGAATTGATGAAATCAACCCTTCCATTTAGACATGTTATGAATATCAATTTTTCACAAGATCTGAAATGCATATTCCTCTTATTAACCTAATTAATCCCCTTAAATGGTACAAAAATACCAAAAATATAAAAAAGATCTGAGGGAGGCTAACTTAGCTCACACATCGGGCCAGCCCCATTGACACATATATGTATATATACATACATATATGTACGTACGTGTACAAATAGAGAGATATGATAATTTGAAGTGAGAACAATTTGATAATAAATTGGAATGATGTAAGCAAACAAAAGAAACCAAGGTTTGACAAAATTTCAAGCATAGTTAACGTCCAAGTCAAAGGATTAGTTTTATAATTCTTCTAAAGTATGGCGTTAGATGAATTGATAATTAGATTACTGTCTGCCATGAGCTGTATAGGTCTGCATCAATCTTACGACATAGTCCTAATATGAATTTTATTCCTTTTCTTTCAAGAGCCACACATACATTTTCCTTCCTCTCCTTGTCAGCATTTTCAGGGACGAAGCCATAAATTTTTAGCAAATTTTTGAAGCATTAGTTTTTGATTAATTTTACTATCATTTGTCAGCATTCTCAGGGACTATGAAAGGCAAATTATTGAAGCATTATTTGTTTGATTTATTCTAATATCATTTTTCATTTTAGTTATTAATGTTTGCTGAATTTGATTGATTGTATAATTTAGGAGAAATTAATACAAATATATCTCATTTATATTTTATAAAGTAATTTTACAAAAAAATAATCCCTGTAAATATAGGATTTTACATGAATATTCCTAATATCATATAATTAAACAAGACATCCATATAAGTTATTTATTTGACAAAAATTCACTTCTATTGGTTAGCATGTAGGGATACAAATGGGTGTAGATTTGTTTGTATACGACTTCTTATCGGATTATTTTTCACACATATTTTGATAGTTTTATCTATATCCATTTGAAAGTATGGAGAGAGATGTCAATATAATATATGCAGATATCCGTGTCTTTAATTGTATCTCCATTTTAATATATAATTGTAGTTTTATTTGTAACTCTATGTAACAAAGTTTTATATCCTTTTTTTATTATATTTGATTTAAATTCTATGAAATAAATATAGTATATTTGTGTGAAGATAATCTATTCAATTCATATATATTTAAGTTAACCTATAAAGCATCTATTTTATATCCATAATCATTTTCTAATGACATAGCAACATATTTTTCTTATTTGTTAATATATATCTCCGTCAGTAATCATACTTTAAAACTGATAAAGATTTGGTAACTATATATGCAAATGGATATATATGGATGTGAATTTAGGTGTTACCATGTCCTTGTCTGTTTTAAAAACTGATAGATATAAAGAATATGTATCTTGTGGATTAAAAATCGCAAACAATATAGTCAAATATGAATACATATACAGAATCATATAATAATGATTCAAACACGAAAGTTTAACAAATGAAAAAAGATTATCGTGAAGATAATGCATGCCTTCTAACACTTACCGTAAGAGTAAGTGCTTTAAAACGTCGAAATTAATGGTCAAATATATCAAAATTATATAAACCACAAATACAACAAAAGGGTAAAAACCTATATTAAATAACATATAAAATAGATAAGTAAATAACATATATATAGACACTTGAAAATAACTCCAAAGCGCAACAAATTATAGGATACGTACATAGATTCTATGGATATTCATATCTACAAAAAGTTAAAACCACATCCTTGTCTATGTCCTCAAGAAAATGAAAATATTATTCGTATCCATATTCGTATCCACAGAAAAGGAAAAACTTTAATCCATATCCATATAATATCCTCTCAAATCAGAAATGATATCCATATCTGCTTAGTTATCCGTATCCATATTCATATCTTTTTTACCTAAAAGTTACCTTTTCTTATGGTTGTGTAAAAAAAGCAATTAGAAAATTGCTTGCATCTTTTTGATATCGATATATTTTAAAAAACAGTCTTCAAAATATAATAAAAATGCTATATATTATAAACATAATTCACATAATAATATGCAATATTAATTAATTTCATAGATTCATACATGCAGATAGTTTTGTGCTATAGGGTTCTCATTTTTTTAAAAAAAAATCAAAATTCGTACTTCCTCATGTCAAACGAAATGACCACCAAACATCTTTATAAATTAAATTTTCAAGGCTATTAAATAATATGTAATTAGTAAAAGATGAAAAAAAAATCATCATGGCAAATCTATTACCTTTGATGTTCTGAACTAAAACTTCTTCACCCATGTTTGCCAATTTCAAGATGAATAGACTATGTCCGATCTGTTCTAAAATGATCGATGCAATGGGATATAAAAGGGATTTTTATATAGTCATCTCTCTTGAACTAATGTAAAGAGAATTATTTTAGGAATATCATTATCTTAATTGTTTAATTTGTAATAAAATGTTTCTTTATTGAGTACGTACAATATGATGAAATGTTTCTATTATCAAGTGCTCACTAAAAATCTAATGGATCTCGTGTCAAACCAACCCCCCTTCCCCCTGGAATTTTCTAATGGCACATGGTTCATAAACAAACTAATAAAAACTAATAAGCACTCAATGCATTCCCTTAATACTTCAATTAAACTATTTTCTTATATTATTAGTGGTCTTGAACACAATGCCTGACCCAAAAACCATACTAGGCGGGGCACAATGATGAATAATGACGACGATATAACAAAATTGCAATATTCAAAAAAAAATAAATCAGTATAAACATCTACGTGCATAGAGATATATAAAGAAATATTTGGCACATAAAATAAATTTTAAAAATACGCACCTATACTCAATTTTGAATAAATATACACATAGACCTACGAAGTATGGGGATATTGTATTATTATTATATGTGTTGGAGATTTGGAGTGTGTGACTGAAAATAAATCATGCCACAATGTCGACCTAGATGCACATGACATCCTCGAGGGATGAGGTTGAGGGTGCAATCAATAAAACCAGTGCAGCGAGTCTATGAGGGAATGAGGGTACGAAATATCTGAGAGATAGGTGGGGATACGACGGAGTCGATAGTGCAGTGGCATGCTCTTAATCCTTGTTGTTGCACATCTGGGATTGGAGAGAGTTGTGAGGGAATCGAGGATGCTCGATCGGTGTTGAGACGTGCTCGTAGTCGTTGTTGTGGCACGTCAGAGATCAAGGGGAAAGGGATAATCTATCGCTCTCCACACAAGGGAAACGATGTATTATTCACATGATAATCTGTCTCATTTGTTAAATTTTTCGTATTTGAATTATTATTATTATATATGTCTGTATCTCTATTCATATTTGAATTTTTTTAATCCACAAGATACATATTTTGCGTATGTATCATATTTTAAAATAGACAGTGATTTGGTACACCTATATTCACATTCGTATATGACCATTTGCATATATAGTTACCAAATCTTTATCAGTTTTAAAGTTTGAAAAATGATGCAAATACATATATATATATATATAGCAACAAATAAGAAAAATATGTTACCATATCATTAATGATTACGGATATAAAGAAAATGCTTACAACTTAACTTATATATATATCAAGTAAATAGATTATTGCCATACAAATATACTATATTTATTTCATAGAATTTAAATTAAATATAATGAAAAAGGTTATAAAACTTTCTTACATAGAATTAGAAATAAATCTTTAACTAAATATTGTGTTGGTATGCCTTGAATCCTAAGCATCTGATCCAAGTAGAAGAACCCCGTATTCACCCCCTCCCGTACCATACCCCAAGAAGAAGGGGGTCTCACCGCGTCTGTACGGGAGTACTATATAAACTCTTTAGGGTTAGGGCTTTATGTATCCTTTGTACTCTCTCCCTCCCTCTTTTTTCTCCACATAGTGAAAATCGATCACTGACCGCCCAAGGACATAGCTCAAATATGGGTGAACCTTGTAAATCTGGTGTGTTTGTGCTTGCTTGTTTGATCTCGTTTATGTGTGCTTCTGTGATTTGCAACAAGTTGGTATCAGAGCACCGGGTTCTGTCTGTATAATCAAGCAAGTAATGTGCATGAATGATTCTCACCATCACGGATCAGAAGACGATGGATATCATATGGATTCTTGATTCATGTTATCCTTACCATATGACTCCCAATGAAGATTGATTCTGCACTATGAGAGATAGATGCTGGAAACATCGTCATGGGGAATGATGCAGCATGCAAGATTATAGGGATCGACTCTATGAATATCAAGATGCATGATGGAGTAGTGAGGACGGCGACAGAAGTACATGTTCTCGATCTGAGGAAGAACCTAACATCCTTTAGAGTCTTGGACTCTAAAGGATATAAGTACAATACCGAAGGTGGAGTCATGCAGGATGCCAAAGGCGGAGTATTTATCATCAAGGGTAGCAAGCAGAAGACCCTATACGTCATGCAAGTGTCTACAGTTACGGGCTCTATTGCAGTGGCATCCCAAGATATGAGATCAAAGTCGGAATTATGGCATATGCAACTGGGACACATGAGTCAGATGAGGATGAATATCCTCAGTCAGAAGGGTTTGATCAGGGATCTCAAGGGATCTAAACTGGAGTTCTGTGAACTTGCATGTTCAGGAAAAAAATACAAGAAGTAATTCAGCGAAGCTATTCATAGGACGAAGGAGATGCTCGACTACATCCATGCTGATTTTTGGGAGCCTTCACGGGTCCCATCTTTGGGAGATGCCATAGGATGGCATAGGTGTACATGATAAAGCACAAGAGCGAGGCATTTCAGAACTTCATGTAGTAGAAGATCTTGGCGGAGAACCAGACTTCTAAGAAGGTGAAGGTCTTCATATAGATAATGGGCTGGAATTCTGTTTGTCAAAGTAAAATGAGTTCTACAAGGAAGAGGGTGTTGTGAGACACCTTGCTATCAGAGATGTGCCACATCACAATGAAGTTTCATAACAAATGGACAAAATGCTTCTGGAGAGAGCAAGGTGCATGTTCTCTAATGCAGGCCTTGATAGATCATTATGGGCTTGAAGTTGTGAATACAACATGTTACTTGGTGAATCGGAGTCCCAAATCTGCTATCGACTGCAAAACACCCATGGAGATATGGCCTGATGATCATGTTGATTACTGAATGTGTCTTTGGATGTCTTGCATACTATCATGTTAGTGAAAGGAAGTTGGAACCAAGGGCAAATAAAGCTTGCATCTATGGCGCAGGAGTGAAGGGGTACAAAATCAGGTCTCCTTTTGAACATAGAATTATTGTTAGCGGAAATGTTACATTTGATAAGAATTCCATACTTCACTCGAGTCGTGAGTCTGTTGATGCATCGCACGAGCAAGGGAGTTCGAACTGACATCAAATAGTGGTTACGTAGTTGATCCCACTCCATATCAGATTGCTGTTGAACATCATGAAGCTGAGCAACCAGAGGAAAGACGATCAAGTGTTACTATTGATCATCCCCGTGTAGAGATACATACATTGTAGATATACGAATTTAAAGACATGGTTGCATTTGCACTACAGATTGCAGAGGAGGTAGAGTTACTGGAGCCCTGTACTTATAGGAAGGCTATAGCATGGGCGAAATCTAGGCAGTGGGTCGCTGCTATAAGTGAGGAGATGTAGTCTCTTCACAAGAATTAGACGTGGAAACTTGTCAAGTTTTCAAAAGAGAGGAAAGTCATTGGATGATGGGTCTTCAAGAAAAAGACGTGAATCTCAAGCAGGGCATCATATACAAGGCACCCCTAGTTGCGAAGTTTTACAGTCGGAAGGATGGTGTGGATTATAATGAGATATTCTCTCTCATTGTAAGACATACATCCATCAGAGAGCTACTAGCCCTTGTAATACATCGAGACTTGGAGCCAGAGCAGTTAGATGTGACGACAACTTTCTTGCATGATGAACTCGAAGAAAACATTCTTATGAACCAACCAGAGGGATTCGCATCTCAGGGTAAGGAAGACCATGTATGCATATTGAAGAATTCCTTATATGGGCTGAAGCAGTCTCCCAAGAAGTGGTACAAGATGTTTGACAGCTTCATGATTGATCATGGGTTCAACAGAAGCCCATGGGACTGTTGTGTCTACCAAAACAAGGTGGAGGATGGCTCCTTCATCTATCTGTTACTATGCGTTGATGATATATCGTTTGCTGCCAAGTAGAAGAGTGCCATAGATGATCTGAAGAAGCTCCTTAGTTCATAGTTTGACATAAAAGACCTTGGTGCAATGAAGAAGATTTTAAGGATAGAGATCATTAAAGATCATACAGAAGGAAAGTTTTTCTTATCTCAAAAAACTTCACTGAGAAAGTTCTAATGAGATTTGGGATATCTACAACCAAGCCTCCAGGTACTCCATCCACTGCGAACATTCATCTCTCAATTTCTTTCGCACCTTAGTTAGACACAAAGAAGGAGCACATGTCACATGTTCCCTATGCCAGCACAGTTGGGAGTCTTATGTATGCTATGGTATGCACAAGACCTGATATCGCTCATGTTGTGAGCGTTGTTAGCAGATTCATGGGCAATTCAAGGAATGAGAATTGGTAGGCTGCCAAGCGGATTTTCTGCTATCTGAGAGGAACATCAGACATTGACCTCATGTACATAAGTGATTTGGAGTGGCTGGTTGGTGGATATTCAGATTCAGACTATGTTACAAATGTCAATAGGAGGAGATCAATGGCAAGCTACGTCTTCACTTTGGGAAATTCGATCATCAGTTAAAAGGCTACCTTACAACCATCAATTACTTTATCTACGACAGAGGCAGAGTACGTGGCTTTGACAAAGGCTGCAAAGAAAGGCATCTAGCTGAAGGGCTTACTTGGAGATCTTGGTCTATAACATGATCAGGTTATGTAGACTATGACAGACTCAATGCGATACACTTGACAAAGGACCTGGTGCATCATGAGAGGATCAAGCATATAGATGTCAGATATCACTTCATTCATTCTGAGAAGAGGATCAAGGTGAAGAAGGTTGGAACATCAGATAATCCAGTCGATGTGTTCATAAAGGTAGTTCCTGGGAGTAAGTTCAAGCACTGTATGTACTTGCTCAATGTCAATAGTTGGCAGTAGCCCTAAGGATGAGTTGGCGGCGACACGATGAAGCTTGGCAAAACTTCTCAGAGGACTTAATTCAAGGTGGAGATTGTAGATATGCCTTGAATCCTAACCATCTGACCCATGTTGAAGAGCCTCGTATGCAACCCCTCCTGTCGTACCATGCCCCATTTCAGGGATCCATTTGCATGGGAGTACTATATAAACTCCCTAGGATTAGGGCTCTATGTATCTTATGTACTCTCTCTTCTTTCCCCATGTAGTGAAAACCGATCATCGTTGCCCAAGTACGTAGCCCAGTTACGGATGAACTTTGTAAATCCTCGTGTCTCCGTGCTTGCTTGATGGATCTCATTTATGCGTGCTTTCGCAATTTCACAATATATTGAAATGGAGATACAATTAGAGACATACATATCTTCAGATACTATATTGTCATCTCTATCTATTAAAACGGATATAGATAAAACTATCAAAATATGTGTGAAAAATAATTCGATAAGAAGTCGTATGCAACCAAATCTACACCCATTTATATTCCTACATGCCAACTACACTGATAGAAGTGATTTTTTGTAAAATAAAGAATTTATACGGATGTTTTGCTTAACTATACAGTATTAGGAATATTCATGTAAAATCATATATTTATATTTATAGGGGTATCTTTGTAAAAAATCATAAAAATATAAGTGATATATTTTGTATTAATTTCTCCTAACTCGTGCAGTAAATGGAATTCACCAAACATTAATAAATAAAATGACAAATGATATTAAAATAAATCAAACAAATAATGCTACATGGTTTGCCTCTTCAAATAAAAATTCACGGCTTCGTCCCTGAAAATGACACGGAGAGAAAGGAAAATATATGTGTGGCCCCTTTGGAAGAAAAGGAATAAAACTCCTATTAAGTCTCTGTCATAAGATTGATGTAGACCTCTACACCTCATGGCAACAATTATCTAATTATCGAATCATGTAACCGGTGGGGAACATGTAGGAATCTCGCAGACTTCAAACATTCATAAAACTAATCATTTGACTTGGACGTTAACTATGCTTAAAATTTTGTCAAACTTGGCTTCTTTTGTTCCAATTTGTTATCAAATCTAGTTGTTCTCACTTCAAATTAGCCTCTCTCTATATGTACACATACGTACATATATGTATGTCTACATATATCCATATATGTATAAATGGGGCTAACTCGATGCGAGAGCTAAGTTAGCTTCCTTAATATTTTTTTAATATTTTTGGTATTTTTTATAATATTTGAGAGGATTAATTAGGTTAACGAGAGGAATATGCATTTTAGATTTCGTGAAAAGTTGATTTTCATAACACGTCTGTATAGAAGGGTTGATTTCAACAAATTCTGATATTGTTTAAAATTTAGTAGGCTTGATGAGTGAGATAGTTCGAATTGACTTGAATTTTGAATGAAAAAATGTTGATATTTTGTGATCTAAAATCCTGAAGTTCATAGAAGAGATATTTACACACATAATTCTGAGTAGTTTCTTAATTACCCCAAGAATCCTTGATATTTCATAATTACATGAGAAGCCCTAAATAGTTACTCCGTCCCGTACCCATAACCCTCTGTTAGTTTAAACCATTAACTCAACCACGTCATCGAGTTAGTCTAACCCATCTTCGATCCAATGTCTATAATATAAACTCAAAAAAAGAAGAAGAAAAAACAACTCCCACCCACACCCCTTCGGCACCCACCTCCATCCCCTTCCTCGCCGCTCCCTCCTCCGGTCCCTTCCGCCCCCTCCGTTGCCCACCTCCACCCCCCTCCTTGTCCCCAACTCCAGCCCCTTCCGCCCAACTCCACCCCTCCTTGAGGTGCTTCGATTGGATCTCCCATATGCCTCTTGTACTACTCGTATGCCTCCCGTATGCCTCAAGAATCCTCGTATGCCTCTCGATGCCTCTCGAATCCTCGTACTGCTTGTATGCCTCCCGCACGCATCTTCCAGCATGCATCTTCCAGATGCTTCGATCAAATTTCCAGCATGCATCTCCAGCTGAAGGGGGAGGAAGGGCAATAGGGCTGGAGGAGGAAGAGGGAGGTGGTCGGCGGAGGAAGGGGGAGATGGGTAATTTTATCTTTTTTAACAGAAACAATCAAATATAACGAATAAAACAAACTGAACATAACACAAAGTTATGTCATGTAAGAGTTAAGCATTAATCAGGATTTCTCATATAATTATGAATTATTGAGGATTAATGAGATAATTACGAAACTGTTCAGGGTTATGGGTGTAAATATCCCTCCATAAAACTACCAAAAACTAAAAGAAAAAGCGGGAGAATTTAAATTAGTCCCACTGCCTCAAAAAATTTATTAGAATTATGTTTAAAATTAATGGTAACTGTGGAGTAGTCCAGCAACTAAATATATTTATGAGAAAATTATAATATCTTAAAATTACTCAACTAAGCATTATTTTTGCATAATATGTACATGACATTTTTTTCATAATCAAAGTTGAGAAATACATCTTCTTCTTGCTTAGTCTTAGTAAGCATTATTCATTTTGTTAAACGTGAAGTTAAATTATAATGTAGCAAAAATAAGCAAATTACTGTTCGAACACTTGAAAGTCCATTAAAACACACACCAGTTGTATTAAATTATTTGCAACTTCATCATATAGCTAGTAATTTGTGTTTCCTCGCAAATTCATCATATTACACAAAGAATTAATCTTTATTTTGTGATTTCATCTTAAAACTATTTGTTTCACAATAGAAAAAAGAGATAATTATACAAAACTCCCTAAACTATACACCTCCTTTGTCATAGTAAAACTTTAAAAACTCCAAAAACGATACTTGATCTTTTTTATTTGTCTCAATTTAATTTTGAACTGATGCGATTTAAAATTAGAAGACATAATGAATCACTAATTTCCGGTAGCCACGAATTATATAGGAACAAATCATAAAAATCAGGTATAAATTATTACTTTTTAAAATTCAAGTACGATATTAAAATTATCATATTCGTAAAATTTCCAGATATGGATATCTGTATTCGAATATTGAATACGGATCGAATATGGATATGGATTGTAAACAATTTCCGGATATGGATACAAATATGTTAATGGTTTGAATATCCGGATATGGATTTGGATATCCGATTGATAATATTTAATATTATTTTTATATTAGTTAACATAATATAAGCCACAACCATGTGTTATTATATTAGTATTATACATTATATAATAGAATATATCAATGATATTAATAAATTTCTATTTGTTTGGGGATGGACACGAATAAAACTAATGAAATCCTATCCTCTTTTTACTTCCGGTCAAGAATGCGGGTCACCTCGACACTCCTTTTTGTCATGATGTAACTTATTTATATTTCGTTGCTATTTTTAAATTCATTATGAACTTTGATAAAAAAAAAATTCAATTCGTATGTGGTCTTTATTTGACCCGTATTCCGATTCTCTGTTTATTGGATCCATATTTGGATTTTACTCTTTGTTTGATTCATATTTGTATTAGATTTTTATTCGATTCATATTCTGGTTCGATCTTTATTCAATCTTTATTTAAATTCAATAAATATCCGATTCTGATTCGTATCTGTATTTTATAGGATATGATTCCATAATGCATATCCGAATCATATCCGTATTCGTATTCGATGGAAATGAAGTGAATATGGATATGAAAATAGACATATCCGATCTGTTTTCATCCTTACTATTTTTTTGTTTTTCCTGAAATCTCGCCAAGCATATATTTTAATGATTGGAGACTAATAATAATAATATATTCGTGGGCCATTTTGGAGCATTAATTATTTGAAAAACCATAATATTTTTTTTAGAATATATAAAGAGAAGTTACTTAACAATCATAAAAGCATACAAGTTTGACTTAAAACGCTGATGCTTTTCGGGGGAGAACGTGAGGATAATTAAGAAATTTATTACAAAAGCGATCAAGGTCAACTTTATATAATAATAATAATAACAAACAGCAAGTAGGTTGCCAGCTGCTAATCTTTGCTTTGATCTATTGTAGTTTGATTTTTTTTCTTTTTTAATCTCATTGGAGCAACGGATAAGAAAAAGATTGAATAAAAAATCAATCAATTGATTTGACACCCGATCCGTTGATTTTAACGTTCTTGGCGATCTATATCAAATCGTGGAGTCATTTCTATCATTTGAATGTTCAAATTTTCTGTAGTTGAAATATGAGACTTCACATCATAAAGATCTTAGGGTCCGTTTGGTTACTGGGTTGGGTTGGTTTGGGGTAACCCTGTGAATAGTAAACTCTGTGAGGAGGGTTGGGAGGGTTGTAATAGTAGGTGTTTGGTTAGGATGAGGGTTGGGTTGGAGTTGAATGTGACATGATGTGATGTAATGATGGGTTGTAACGAGTGTAGTGATGATTGAGTTATAATATTTTTCGACATAATTTTTTAAAAGATGTCTTGTTGTCTGTTCCAACAGTGCCATCAACAAAAAATACCGTAAACGATGTCCGAACATTGACTAACAAAAAATACCGCAATCGTGTTGTAAGATCTGGTAACGGCTGCATCATTTTGGAAGGTAACACTCCACAAAAAGAAGCATTGCCTTTCTCACGGTAGCCAACTCGCTAGGGTTTGAAAAGGGAGAAAAGCATTGCTTCCTTCGCTAACCATGATGCCGACCAGAAAAGGGGGGAAAACCAATCACATGTATATAAAACGGATAATAGGGATATGCACATCAACCACCTTGGAATGCAACACACAACAAGAAGAATATTGGTGTTTCACAGAAAAACCTCACAGGCAGATAAAGGGGAAAACCATTGCCCCATTCGCTAGCAGGGAATCAACATAAGGAGGAGAGGATGTACCTTCAGAAAATACGAGCGACGCTCCTCGCAATCTCCAACGATTCTTCCTCTCCAATGCTAATCCGTGCGCCCGCAAGCTCGTACAAGGCCCACAAGACTGTGGCGCAAAATTTATAGCCCGAGATCTCCTCCTCGAGCTTGCAGGTCCTCCTTCCACCCCTCAATGGAAGAGGGGACACGCTTGGCACTATGGACTCACAAGATGCGGCATGTTGCTCCATCATCGACCTGTATAGATGAAATCGATGGGATGTATGAGAGCTCGAGGGGACCGTGAATGGGAGGGCATGCGTGCTGCACCCAAATGTATACGACAATCCTCATTGTGTTGTCAACAAGTAGCTGCAGGTCGAGTCAGGATAGAGGAAGAATGGGGACATGAAGACGAACTCAACCTGCACCATGTGCGGAGAAAGACGGAGAAAGGGGAAGACCAACTCGACATTCAACAAAAATAGCGGGTATCGAGGATGGGATGTGACACGACCTACAAATTCTGACAAAAAAGGGGACATACGCAATTCACCTCAGCGCCCTCCCCATCCCGTTCAAACTGGCCAACAAACGCGGGTTGCAAGGGTGTGACGTGAGTCAGACGGGTCACCCAAGCAACCAAATGAAGCCTTAAGAGTGTGTTTGGATGGTGGGTTATACAAGGATAATCTGTGGGAGGATAATTCATTTTTATGTTTTGGTGTTTGGATATATGGTTTTGGATTGAGATGATTTATTGTGATGTGATTGCACTGAAATTAGGAAAAATGACTAGTTAATTGTGATGTGATTGTATTGAAGTTTCAAAAAATGAGTAGAAGTTAAGTAGTTTATAAATTTTAAATGATATGATGGTACAATATATTATTTTTTGATGGAATCGATGAAAGAGAAATAATTTATTTAATGTATTAAAAAAGGAAAGGAAGAGTGGACCCCACATGAAAGAGAAGGTGTGGGTTTTGGGGAACCCCCTACCCGAACGAGGTTCAAATGAAATTTTGTTCACAAAACTTTTGTGTGTACCCTGACATAACTGAAACCCCTACGTATGCATAAAAAAACTTAAAGAGAACAAAATTCATAAAAATCTCAAGTTCAAGTATGTGCATTGGAAAAAAACATGAGTACTTTTGCATGGTGGACATTCCAACTTTGCCACATGGCCTAGACCAAATGGAATCTCATTTTGTCTTAACTTCTTTGGTACACAATCCAAGTCTATATAGGTGCCTTAAAGGAAGAAGTATTTGGCTCAAATGCCAAGTCATTGTAACAAACGAAGTGCTTAGGATATCAAATCTCGTAGGTTAGACACATCATGCACACCTATCAAGTGTGTGGAATGGTAAATTTTTATGCCACCTTCAAAATATGGACCAAATTCTCCTAATGGACAATTAATCTTCAAAATATGGACCAAATTCTCCTAATGGACAATTAATCGTGATGCTAACTTGCCCTTGATTCTCTATGGATACCTTTAGATAAATAAAATCCTCGACTTCAAACTGGAAGTCCCAAAAACTCTTTTAACAGCTCTACATGGTCGATAACTTCTACCGGACTGTCTCCATGGTCCTTGCAATATACTCAATAATCCGAGATATATAAAGCTCCTTATCCAACTATATCATGATATACAACGATATATTTTACATATGTCATTGAAAGGCCTTACATCAATGCTAGCATGGTAGTTGTTATTGTTCATAAACACAACTAAGGGAATATGATCCTTTCAAGTTTTAAATTGTTGAATGCATCATAATTGTATATTAATGATGAAAACAAATTTTCTTAGTCCAGATATTAGTGTCAATTTCATGACAACTTCACTCTAAGCATAAAGTATAAAAATGTCAATTTAGGTAAATGAAGGATAAAGCGAAGCTATTCTATGGTTGAAGCACTTGTTTTCCGAAGGATGGTGATGCCAAACGATGAAGGATAAATTGAAAGTTGTGGGACATAAAAAAGAAGAAGAAAGAAGACTTTGTAATAGTTATATATAAAAAGTTACATGTATGTAATTCTTATAAGCATATTAGGATATTTCTCAAATATTATTCTATTTTAAGTTCAAGCCACCTTGATTGATCAACATTACTGAACAACCACTAATCGATCACCCTTAACATATATGAGCTATCACAATTTACTGATTATTTTATGATTGATCATCATATGTTACACGATCGATCACTTTAAGCTAGTGTATAATATCTTATTGATAGCTTTTGAATGATCTAATGTGTCATATTTAGAATTAAGCTTTTAATGGTCAATTGATTGATCGATCAAGTCCACTTGACTGGTCGATCACCTAGCAATCTGATTCATCAAGCTAACTTAGTTGATGACAAACCAATGGTAAATTTATTTAATATGATTTTTTAATACGTTGATTATTTGAAAATACCTATTGTATGAATAAAGCAGTTGTTTTATATCCTAAACAAGAGGTATAATTTGATTTTCTAACTGTTGTAATTTCCTTAAGAGCCTCCCACCTTGTTGAATTTTATGGCCCGCTTATAAATACAAGGCAACCTATTTAGTAGTACAAACTCATACACCACATAAAAACATTATGTCTACAAGCCCCACCTTCTCTTTCAAAGCCAAAATCGAGGCTAATCTCTTCCATTCTGTACTTCATGCATAGATCTTGAAAGCTATTTGTCTACACATTCCGTTTGCAATTTATATGTTCATGTATAGTGCACATTTCGATAGCCTCATTATTCTCAACGTGTAATTTATTTGAAACTTTATAAGTTGTTATATTCCAAGGCCGTATCACAAAGATAATTTAAGTTTTACAGAGAGACTGTTAGGAGATGGGCGACAAGCTGTGCCGCCAATCCCTTTTGGATGGCAAATCATTGTTGTACTAATACATGGTGTGTGCGAGAGAGAGAGAGAGAGAGAGAGAGAGAGAGAGAGAGATCCAAGAAGGGGAAAGTTCTTGCCTTTGGAGTGTGTGATCCAAAACACATGTAAATGACTGAGTTATTTGTGGGGAAATATCTTGGATAGTGAATTAGTTGATTGATTCAGTCGAATGAAAAATCCTAAGTCATATGTGTGTGCTTTCTACCCACTGTCTCCTATGCTTTGTTTTTATTATGCAGATTGTATAATGTTATCTATGATTATTGTTTTCCGCACAACTATATAACTGGTCATAAATTTCAGCGATTTTAGAAAGTCACTCATATTTGGTATCAGAGCTTGGTTTATGTTGAGAAAGTAACCAAAATCTATCAATATCATTGCATTCACCAACTCTTTAGAATGACAATTATTAGTAAGAACTCCATTACTTGATGATAATTATTTTGGTTATTTGAAAGATTCACATGCATATTCATTTAGAAAGCATGAGAGACATGATATAGGATGTTATACATTGCGAGTACCGAATGGGAATTTGAAAACACATTAAGAAAGTCTTGTACAACCTTGACATCCTCAATCATCCAATTCTGGGTAGATGTCTTAATTAAGTAAGTAAAGAAGACTACAAATCCCTAACTGAGAAGACTATGTGCCCTCAATGAAAAAAATGTAATAAACCTTAACATTTATAGTATATGTCATAAAATTTAAAAGTGAACCTCCTTGTAGATGAAATATCATCATCCTCTCAAAATAATTTACACATGCATAACACTTATTAAGTTAGTCCATGCTCAAAATGGCATTAAATATCTAGCTAGATTAGTAAAAGATCTTATGCCCTTGATGTAGTTTGAGGATGGAAAACTCATCATTACTTTGCCTAGTGTAAGTACTAGTCGACATGCTAGAAAATAATGAGTTGCCATGAATCAAGCAAATCATGAAAAGAGAAATCTATGTACTGAAATACATGCATGATAGTGCTCTTGGGAGTTCATTTTCAAATGTATGTGTGGTAGTAGTGGGGCATTAGTGTTTGTGGTGTTATAAGCATGGAAGGAAATATCGTGATATATCGCTGATATATCGATATCAAGAAGGGGCCGAGACGGGTACCGATATGGCGATATATCCTTCTTTTCATTCATTTCCTTCACAAAAGTGCGTCGATATGGGCTATCGCTGAAATATCGAACACAATATCGAAATCGATATGGCCTTCCATGATTGTAAGTTAGCCAGGATAGGGGAGGTAGAATCCTTGACCTCCATAACAAAAAAGTTGATCTGGGACAAAATATATAATATTTGAGGTGCATAACAAAATGTTGATCGAACATTAACATCACTAATGCCCTCTTGACACTATATATCTTGTAGCAACGTTTATTTTCATGTGACGTGTGATGACAATTTCAATGTGAACATAATTTTATTCAGTTGCTAAAGAATTCTCTCACTATAATTAATTGCCATAATAGTGTTTTCTTTTAGTGAAAATTCATTTATTTCCCATTTTTATTTTTTAAATAATTTAGGTTAAAAATTTTCAATTAGACAATTTTCTAATGTAAGAATTCCGATTATCATCTTGGGCAATCTATCATGTTGAACGAGTCAAGTTGACCCAAACTCAAACTCGATAAGGAAGCATCAACTCGAACTTGAACTCAAAATATATAAACTGAGAGTAGCGGCACAAGACCAATCAGTCTAACTGCTCTCTAATTGTAAACATATTTATATTTTATACAAAAGATTTATAAAGTAATCAGCAATTAACGACTTCAACAAGTCTCAACTCGAACTCCGACTTATTAATCTTATTGTGTTGCAGTTTTGATCTGCGCTCAACTCATTAAATTAATTGATTCGGGCTTCTGAGCTATGAAGGGGTTGAGTCTGAGTTCAGTTCATCAATCTCAAGCTTTTGGACACTCCTATAATCATCATATGGAAACAACTCTTCAAACATGTTCCTTATTCACTCCATTTCATGTTAGAGAGATCAGTCATTGCGATCTCGTTTCGGATTCCATTGGAAGTATTTTTCAAGGAAAAAATCAATACCATTCCATCTAAAGTTCGATAGAAAAATCGTTGTGATTTTTCGAAGAAAAATGAAAAACTGAGTGTGCTTCTGAAGGATAAGATTTTCTACAAAATTAAAGGATCGATACATTAAGATCACAAGCAATCACGTCTACGACCAAACAAACATAGAAAATAAGAAAATCGATGATGAAATCGACGTATAAGTCGTTGTCTATAGACTCTCATAGGGATATGGAAATCAAATAAAATGGAAACTAATTAAGGGAGAACTAGTCTATCAAAATGCAAATGTAGTGAGGATCTAAAAGAATATGCTGAGAATATAATATCGTCGAGCAGTTTTGTTGGACTTTGGTTTGTGATTTGAAGAACAAGTGAAGATAGAGGTGAGATGGAAAATCTTCTTTCCTCCCGTGGGGTCGATCGTATTCGATCCGTCCATTCCTATATTATTTGAAATAAAAAAAAACATTTAAGCTGATTGTTATGATTGGATATTAATTGCCTTTTGTATATTAGTTTTTTCTCATATGTTCTGTTCGTGCAATTCACAAATTTATTCAGTATATTTCAATCACGAGAGAGGGTATTTATAAGAATAATTAAAGCCGATTTATCTTACAAATAAATATGTTATTAATCGTTGTAAATTTTTGATTTTGTACATATGTCTTTGTTGATTTCGCCTTGAATTATAACTCTATTAGGTATTGGATCCACGACTACAAAATTGACCTCGGGCAGTGAATAGTTCACTACTATAAAATGGATCAACAGTAACTTTTTTTTTTGAATATATTGTTCGTTGTTAAATCATAATGATAATATTTTTCGTTGCAAAATTATTTTTTATATCTGAAATCAATGACGGATATTAAAACCATTGCTATATCATTAGCGATGGTGTATATATCAACACTTATTGAATGCTATTTTTTTCGAGATTTTAGCTAGTTGTCACTGTTTTTTTAGTTCAATATTTAGTGACTATTAGCTAAAATTTTGGAAAATAGCAACCAAATAAGTGCTTCTATGTGCACAATCTCTAATGATTAACCATGGTTTTGGCATCTGTTGCTAATTTCAAAATAAAAAATAATTTCATAATGAAAACTATCGTCATTATATATTTAGCAACGGATAACACAGTGATCGTTTTAAAAAGGAGGAAAGGGAAGCTATTCATGGGGCAGCTAACCTTAGCTACCACCATGGACATTTTTCGTCATTTGTATTATTTTTTGAGGAAAATATCACCGTGTATTTTTATCACTATATCCGTCTAATGTATCATTCCAATTCCATCAGAAACAAAGATTCTTATACCATCCATACAGAACATGTAATTTTACCAGTTTTAGAATTGATGTAATCGACCTGTTCTGGATAGAGGACATAGGACTTTCGGTTTCTGACGAAATTGGAGTGACATATTAGATGGATATAGTGACATGATTTTCCCAAAAAATATCCATGAAGTAGCTTTCATTTCCTCTTTATAGTCTCATTTTTTAGTGGTTTAACATTCATTGTCTTATCTTCAAAGGTAAAAATATATAACATCGAATAATACTGGTTATTGATTCTTCAAAATTTACAATAATTATTGTATCCGTTGTTATATTTCTAGGAATGAATCATATAACATTCATTATTTGTTGACTTTTTCTTCTAATAATTATTAAATTTATCATTGATTATATACAAATTTTAATGAATAAGCCAAAAATAATCGTCGTTTCATGAACCTTTAGTAATGCATATGACGTTTGTTGCCAATCAAGAGAACAAAAGTTAATTTTGCAATGCATAATGTTCCTTGTTATATATTATACATTGGAAGATGTGGAAATGAATATCCAAATTATTCGTTATCATAGATCAATTTTCTTGCAGTGATCTATTTCCCATTCTTTCTATTAGAAGTTGGAAACTTGTTATTTGGCTTATATCTCTTGACCTAAACATTAATTAATGTTATCCTGTTTTAAAGGATTTATTTCTTCTGCGTTGAAAGGATTTACAATGTGAAGTTAATTTCTATCTCGTCTTGGGTCCTTTTATCATGAACATTATATGGAGCACAAATTGAGGTACACGTAAATAGAGGGAGGGGGTGTGTGGATGTGTCAATGAGCGCAAGTCATTGTCCAAATATATCCGTGTTCGATCCGTTATCATATCTATTTTATATAAATTTTGACATCTGCATCTTTATCTGTTTTAAAATGATTAGTGATATGGATATCACTTTGATATCAGCAAGTATGTGTATCTATATTCGCTCTAAAGATGAAAAGCAATGTGGATAAGACATCGCCTTGTCGAAACCCTGTATCAGGAACTCCAAATGCTGCCAAAGCACCAAGAATGACAAGCCATTGCAGCGTATTAGAAGCTTTGCGAAAACGAATCTTCAATATAACCGCCTTACTCTTAGAGCTCCAACCATCAAGGATTGAAGATGTGACAATGCAGGCATCAGAGGTCGATCTACCCTCGATGAAAGCACATTGAGAAGGGAGAATTTTTTCGTAAATAATTGTTGCCCATCGATGGGCAGGGAATTTGGAGATAATGCAGAGTGGTAGGTTAATGAGGCTAATGGGCCAAAAGTTTTCTATCTCGTTTGTGTCTCTCTTTTTGAAAATTAATTCTATAATTGTGTTGAAAATATGATGAAGATCTCTAGTGTTGAAGTGCTCATCATGTAGCAAAGGAATCATATCCATGAAGTCCTCTTTAGGAGTGGCTAAAATTTTGAGCTATCATTGTCTAAGAAAAGCTTTTTATAGAAGGTGGTAATGACTACTTTGGTGACATTATATATACTATGAGCAGAAAAAAGGCTCGGGAAATATCCACTCATTTGTAGGGTCTGAATGTAAACTTACACATACCTTTGACCTTTGTGTATACTCCAAGTTCCTTATATATAGAGAAAATTTCCAATGAGCTCTGAGTCCACTGGGATTGTAATGAGCGATATCATTTATACTATTGTTTTCTATCATTTTGAGCATAATACTTATCGGCTTACAAATATTATATCATATTCTTATTACTAGCAATTATTTTCACAAAAACAAACCTTAAGTTAATATGAAATGGTCACTAGTAAGAATAGAAACGACATCAGTAATACCTATAAAAGATACAACCATTTTATATCAATTTAAGGATTTCTTTTTGTGAAAATGATTATTAGTAATAAGAATATTTATTACATTTGCAAACCAATAAGTGTTATATTTGAAATGAAAAAATATTAGTAAAATGAGTATACACATTACAATTCTAACGGGCTCAGAGCTCATTGGAAAAGTTCTCTAATAAATAAGGTGCACCTTTTCTGGATCAATGGAGAGCCCATCACAAGATCCGTTAGATCTCAATCTGATGGTTCTTTGTTCAAAAGGGTATTTTAGTCATTGAATTTTCACTTTGAATTTGAATTTAATTTAATCCTTTTATTTTACCAATTTTAGACTGCTCAATTTGACAGATTTCATTGTTATTTATTAAATGAGGTCCCGTCAACGAGTGAGCATTTTCACGCCATGCAGAATGACAAACATCTTTGTAAAATTCGCATCCACATTGTAAATGTGTACCTGCATTGTAGAATAAGATCACAGTTAGTACTACAATCATTGTAGTACTTGCAAATTTGGTAATGCCTTTGTAAAAAGTCTCATATTTGTAGGAAACGTCCTGATATTTGTAAATTCTAATTTCAAATATATAAACAGAATTGAGATTTTGCCAGAACAATATGAAATTGTTAGAAAATGATAAAAAAATACGATAGATGCAAAAAATGATATTGTAAATGTATTTTGAGTTTAAAAAAACAAACTCGTATTGTAAAAAATACATGACAATAAAAAAACTTGATAGACAAAATATGTGATAAATGCAAAAAATAATTTGAGATTGTAAAAAAATACATTGTGATTTGTAACAAAATAAACTAGTATTGTAAAAAGTGAATTGAGATTGTAAAAATCGAATGTAAAATCAGTGAATGGATGAGAAAAATGAATGAATCGATTTGTAAAGTCAGACCATCAATTGTAAAATTGGAGTATCTATTGGTAAAATTGAATAATCAATTTGTGGAATAAATGAAATGATTGAATAATCAATGAACCAAAATAAAAAATACATGATGGCATCCACCAGATGGATTGATGGAGATCCAACCCAAGAAAGCATGCAAGGATCACGCTTCATATGTGCCATCTAAAGAAAAAAAGAAGCATCCATATTTATACCATGAACAGAAACCCTAAAGTAGCTCCTTGCCACAAGAAACTATATATGTTGATTCAAAAATGACTCAATTACAAACAATGCGCCACCCACCAGATCTCAACACAATCTACGGATCTCCTTCAAACAGGCACCCTAAAACCACAAATCAAGAGCCAACAAAACAGATGAAAGGAAGTCCCAACAAAGCCTATCCACAGAGAAACAACACACGAGAATAATAGAAAAGTTATAAGAAAATGTTGAGCAAAACAACCCCAAAAATCCATCTCGGGAGAAACCCTTCAGTCCAAATCCCACCATTGGAGGAATAAAAGAAAGCGAGACAAGAATTGAAAAATGCAAGAGAGCGAAAAACACGATCGCAGATTCTAGACCTCGAATGCCGAAGTGCAGGGGAGCCCCCTTCTGCTGTTGTGTCTTCTCGGGAGTGTCCATGACGGCACACTCTCCCTCCCCCGCCTCTCCCTCCTCATACGTCGTGCGCACCCTCCCTCTCTCTGTGCACGGCCTCGAGCACCGTCACCCTCCCCCTCCCCGTACGTCGCATGTGCCCTCGAGCATGCCATCGTCGATTGTTGTGGGAGAAAACGCTAGCAAGAATTCTCCTAACGAATAAACCAAAAATAGAATATGCATTGTCACCTTCTATTTTTAAAATAAGATAAAAAGACTAAAATGGATTTTCAACTTTTTAAAAAATAAGATTAAAAACGAATTAATTGGACTCATTGGATTAATTACATATGGATGAGATGGTGGGCTTTCCTTAGACCTAGGAAAGGTACACCTTATTGGAAATAAATCCTATATATATGTATGTATATGAGAAAAACGAACATGTTCCCATGAACAAAGACAGATGTGTGTTCTCATATGTCAAAATGAATATATTTTTAGTAAAAACATAAATTAAATTCGTTGATCTTGATTTATGTTATAAAACGGGGATTGCATTAAAATCTCATGTCATTTGTAGCCTTGTAACCCATCCATCGAGGGGCACTAAATTCATTTCATCACAATCATTGATTGATTATTATTGCTAGATTGTGTTCACACAATGACTTGAGTATTTAAAATTCAGTGGGCTCGTTGCCCTATATATATATGGTAAAATGGGGCTACCTCATGGAGGGAGGGGGTAACTCGGCTATCCCCACTTTTATTTTTTTATTTTTAAAGGTATTTTTTATAACACCCATGTTGTCATTCAAATTTCGTTCAAAACAGATATTCGTAAGCCGTCCATCAAACATGTCAAATTTTAACAGTCTTAAAATTACTGAAATTAACTCCTTTTAGATAGCGAATTAGGATTGTCTGTTTAACATTAAATTTGAATGACAATATGGTGTCATATATCGATCTAAATCCCCCCACATGTTATCAAAAAATACCTTTAAAAATAAAAATAAGGGTGGGGTAGCCAAGTTAGCTTCACCCTAGGGGTATCCCCATTTTACCCACATATATATAACTTGAAATGAGGTAGCACCTCACCGCAATCTTAGTGCGACAATCTATATAATTCGTTAGATCTTGATCTACGATTATAGACAAAAACACTAAATTAAACCAAAAACTATCATAGAAACAACCTCAAACTTGCCATTTTTAGAAATGAAATTGAATATTATATTTGGTTTCGTCATTGTCTCATTACTTATTAATTATTCGAAATTAGTTTCTAAATGTAACAGTCATCACGGTCTTGATTCTCCATTACTCGAATTTTTAAAATAAAAATGCAACGGGGATTCCCTCCCCCTCCAGTTCTTAGTACATCCTCGACGTAGTGGCGGTGGCTGCGCGTGGAGATAATTGTGGTGTGTGACGAAGGTCGTGGCAGTGCATAGTGACGACGGCAACAGTGCATAGAGTGGCAGGAGGTGGTTGCGCGGAAAATGTTGCGTGTTCTTAGTAATTTTTCATGTTTTTTTATTCATCCATTAATCGAGTTCCATGTTAGTTTAGATTACTTTTGTCTTTTTATTTTGGTTTTAGTTTTTCTTTCTATTTTGATTCTTTCTCGATCTAATCTCCGAGCATCCTCGATCGGAGATCTTGTTTTTCCTTTGTTTTTTTTGAATCAGTATATCCATTCTTCTTTTCTCCTGAATACACCTCCATTTATCCAAATGTTAATCCATCAGTTCTAATCAAATTTCTCTACTGGGATTTTTAACATGTGGTGTTAATTTAAGCAGATTTCGCTTGGACAAGATTTATCTAATCTGTGAGTGAATTGAGCCTCAGATTCCGGCGTGATATGATTCATTTAATAATATCCTATAGGATTTCTTGATGATTTCATTAGAATGAAAACGATGGTTATACTTTACATTTTGTTATGTTATTTTAAATAATTGATAATATAAGTTACATTCTGATTAATCGATTTTACAAATTTGTAAGCATTTTTAAATGTTCTTTTTTAGAATAAACGATAAATTATTAAGTGATTTTTATTTTACAGGTCAACACATAAATTTTACAATGATATCGTGGATTCCACAAAAATCACATAAACTTTACAATGTGTGATGGATTTTGAGGGACGTGTGATATTGGCAAACATGTTGACTGGAAACATAACATAATTTATACGTTAATAATAAGCATTTCATTTTAAAAAATACATGCAATTTACAAAAAAAGACCACAGAATTTCGGAAAAATAACGTAGTTTACAAACATTGCGTTGATATAATGTTTGGCTAAAAAAATACTAGATACTAGCAGTTCATTTTACAAAAAAGCACATTTATTTTACAAATGAGACGTGAAATTTACAAAAAATATCGTGGTTTACAAACATTGCATCCACAGAATGTTAGATGAAAACGAGTTTTAGCATTTACTATGACATGTATTTTTTAAATTTGAGATTAAACAAGTACACTCCATATTTAATACCCCCTAAAATAATATGTTTTTGATGTGTAACATATTTAATGTGTTTGTAGTTTACCCCATCCAATATATTAGGAAATATTATTGTAACAAAAATCCCATCATTTTAAGAATGATTTTCACATGTACATCAACTAATTAGCTTATTATCAAAGCATCGTATAATTTAGGAAACACAACTACACAGAACACAGAATATTTTTGCTAAATTTGAATTTTTTATCATCATTGGTTACATTTTTGTAATTTACAACACGGGGTTATAAAATATATCAATTTTTTGTAAATTGATAACAGTTATTTCAAAACATGAGCATTTATTCCATGATATTTTCTGGAAAACTCAATGCTAACTTCTCAACACCAATCTAAATATAAAATTTTCAATGATGTGGATTTTACCGATTACACGTTAATTTAATCCACCCCCATTTTAGGAAGCTTTGTTACATGAAAACCACCTTTACACTTTTATCCAATGGCCGAAATTGGTACCTTTTCAAAATAATGAAAGGCGCCACCTCATTTGAAAACCTCTCTCTCTCTCTATGTATGTGTTTGTATGAAACTTCTAATAAAACAGACCTTTTCTGGATGCATGGAAAGCTAACCATCTCGTTTATTCGTAATCAATCCGATGGCTACAATTAATGGCTCGTTCTCTATATTTTTTGATGTTGAAAAATCTATTATATTCATTTTGATATATTTTATTTTTAGAATGTAACAAATGTCTACACAATAATATACCCAAAACCGTATACTCTCTCCCTCCCTCCCTCCCTCCATCCATCCATCTCTCTCTCTCTCTCGATGGCGACGCACTGGGAGGGGGTTGTTGCACGTCGGTGATGGCGTGCAACGACGACGGAGGGAGAACATTGGACGGTGGATGTGGCGTGCTACTCTGTAGTGGCTGGTGATGGCATGCTGCTCCGTGGATATACAACGATTGCTTCCCATGGTGGTGGGTGATCCTTTGACCTTTAGATCAGGGGGAAGAAGACGGGTTCTCAAATGTTCTTTTCTTGGAAGCAATGGAGGCAACATCGTATAGAGGCAGTGGATGCGTGTGGCGGTGGTGTATCGCGGAGGAGAAGAGTGAAGGAGGGTGTGGGTGGATGAGGGTGCATGTGGAGTAGGTGGATCGTGGAGGAGAAGAACATATGAAGGTGTTGGTGGAGGAGGGATCCTGGTAGAGGGGCGACGATCCGTTTTCACATTCTTAGATCATTTTTTACGATCTAAAATCTTTTTTACAATATCACAATTTTGTTATGGTATTAGATCCTTTTTTTACAAAATGCAAATTATTTTTACAATCTGAGTTTAGTTTACATCTACTATTTCTTTTATAAATTTCCAACATCTCAGATCCTTTTTTGCAATACATCTCAGGTATTATTTTACAACATTAGATCGTTTCTTACAAATCTCAAATCATTTTTAGAATATCATATTATTTTTTACATTTGTCGTTCCTTTTATCAACTTCTAATTATCTCATATTATTTTTCTCAACCGCAGATCATTTACAAATCTCATGCTGTTTCTTACAATTTCAGATAGTTTTTTTATATTTATCGTGTCTTTTATCTATTTCTAAGAATATATTTTTGTTACAGAATACAATATAAATTTTATAAATCGATCATAAAATTTTACAAAGGTAGCATGTGTATTACAAGCCTCGATTTTTTTAACATTTTCTCTTTGCGCTTAGTAATTGGTAAATTACTAACTATCTATTTTTTGCTTATCTCTATACAACTATTACAAAACAAGCATGAATTTTACAAAAGCATTACATAGAAAAGGCCCACCTTATAGGATGGGCTCCGCACACACACATGAGAAAAACGAGTCTGCTCATAAACAATGTGGTTACTGATCTTTAATATTTGTCTTAGTGTAGTTCTTGATTATTGAAATTCAGTTGATCGTTTGATCTTTCTGATCTTAAATCACAACAGCTCCAAACAACATCGAGATTGATATTAAAGATCGGGTATCACGTTGTTACATATTATAGTTCAAGTATGACATTAAAATTAAAATCTGATGTATAGTTAAGGAACTTCTATGTAATTTACTCCAAAACCGACAGTAGGAAGATGGTTTCCGTGGGTACCACCAAACAAGAAAGTATTGTAAAACATGGGGGGAGAAGAGGGGGGCACTCACCCAACAATGCAGGAAATGCATCATGCGACGAGAAACTCCACGTAGCACCACAGGAGTGACAGTGCTGGGGATGGTGACAAGAGACCTCTGCCCAACTTGCGCCTCCTTTTCCTCACCTTCAAACAGTCAGGCGCGTTAATTAACAGCTCCATCCAGATTGGACTTTGATTGATTGCAGCACCTTCGAGTGAAGTGGGGTTTCTGTGCTGCTTTCAACTCTGGTCATCACGAGCTCTCTGACCGCTGCGACTGCGAGGAAGAAGGCACTGCTCTGTTCTAGGGTTAGGAGCTGCATGGTGGGTGCGTCTGTGTGCAGCAGCCTGTGCTGGAATATTAGGTCAAGTGGTGGACCACAGCCACTCCCCTTTGGATGGGAGGCTTAATAGAGTTGAGAGATTTACAAAGAAACCCTTCAAGTCTTTTGTTACAGCTATCGCCTTCTCTCGCGCCATCTCATTCTTTTGTCAAGGGTTTGCGGTATATACTCGCGAGTGATCAAAATCCTTCTTTTTCTAATATCACTCGTGAAATCGCAATCAATCTCTTGGAAATGGAAAAGAAGAAGAGGGTCAAAAGGAAAAAGAACATTAACCCTTTTCCTATAGTTATGGTCGAACGAGGCTAATAAGTCAAGAAGAGAATCAATCTGGAGATGTTAGATATCGCGACTTTCAAGTGGTGTCGAAAATGTTCTCGGAAAGGGGATGCTTTCCCCCTACTTTCATTTTTCCTGAGCATGGAAGGATATTTAGTAGTAGTGTGCTTTCTCTTTTCTGAAGTTAGTATGTACCATCCATATCTTATAAATTATTTACAAATTACATGTATAATCCATATTTTCTTTGTAACTTAGTTACACTGCGGCCATGCAATCTTACTGACTCTTACACCACGACCCTTTAATAGCGGCATATGTGACCGAATAGAGTAAGATCGTAGGGGTCTTGGTGTAATTATGGAGATTATAGGAGTTGTCACTTGATTGGATGGGATTTTAGGTGTCATGGTGTAAAAATCTTGTCTTAAGTTTGTATGGTGTTTTACATAGATAGTCTCTTTGTTGACTTTCATACTTTATAATTGTGTTAAAGTTGGTGTTCATATATTAGGATATTGTGGTATTTACAAGTGTTTTGGAACTTCTCTTCTTTGTCGCTTCTTCTTCCTCCCCCATCTCTCGTCCTCCTTCAGATAGACTTAAGAAGGTTGGCTCCCATGTCAGATTGAGTTCGAGGGTTGGGGAGCGAGGTGATGAATTGGGAAACAATTTTGACATTTGAGTTGTGGAATGGAAACTAGTGCACGAGGGGATGTTGTTTGTTGTTATATTTATCTACGAAGTATATGTTGTTATCCGTTAACTTTCTTATGCGATTTTCATCTAATTGTTGCTAAATTAGCAATGATTAGTACCGATTTTGACAATAGATTTTTGTTGTCATATGGATTTTTAGCAACTTTTTTAGAAAAAATAGTTTTGCAAAAAGGCACTCGTAGCAACTAATAAGACATTCATAGCAAATTACAAAATTATAAAATAATTTTGCAAAAAAGTAATATTTATTCTTATAAATCTAACATCGGAAGATATAACGACAAATATATAATTAGATAAAAGGATAGTTGAGAAAGGAGGACAAAATATAATAAATATTGAGAGGTTTATAAAAGAGATTTATACGAAACGACTCTTAAAACATGTTGAATTTCGCCACAACCTCTGCAATATATCTACTTACGCTATGATTCTTATATATTATTGTAATATCCCGAACTTAAGTCCCAAGTCCATCATTGAGGAAAACAAACCCGAACAACTTGTTGGGTTGGAGCTCAAATGGGCTCGATGACAATCACCCAAAATGCTTAAGTCTAAATTGTTAAGTAGTAATCCCCACTACTTATAACCCACACTCACACTTCGTGAGTTTTAGATGCGAAACTATATTTGAGGGTTGGGGTGTTACAAATACAACATGACACCTGCAATCGTGTTAGCTTTTACACCACAACCCTGGAAAAATGATGCAAGTGTTAAACCAGATAATATTGCATGGATCGTAGTGTAATTACGAAAATTATAAATGTTGTGAGGGTAATTGGAAAAGGATTTGGTTATGATGTAAAAATCTCTTTATAAAATGTCCAATTTCAATGGGAAAATCATTTGATACAATATTGTTGTTGACGGAAACCTAACAAGGGAAAACATGTAAACCAACAAAAGTTTATATCGTTTAATACGATTACGACACATCTATCCATATGATACATAATATGAAACACACATTTGATACTTTCAACATCCATATTCATGTCAAAATCAATATTAATAAGCAACTAAAGATATGATATTATTAGGTAGGCCATCATGGTGGCAAGATTTGGATAATGAAAAGAACCGAACATGACTAAAAACAACAACAAAGCATTTTCCCACATTATGTAGGGAAAATAACCGAACATGACTGCGGAAATTAAATAAGGATACTTTTGGACCACCTAGAAAATTAGGGTTGCTAATCCAATCGAAATATTTGAGAATAACAATATCATCAAATACTGATAATTCAATCTCGATGTTTTGAAACAACTAGATTGGAACAATATATGCTCAACTTTGATCTAATCATGCAGTTCAATTTCAATTCCTTAGTTCGACAATAATTTATTGATCGAGCAAGATGTTCCTCTCTTACATGGAACCTCAAGTCAAGGTTATTGTATTAGATTAGATTTTAACTTAATTCATGTTCAATCCAGCCTTAACATAACAGAGCCTTCTTCAATCCAATCACATTCAGATTCAATCCATTCTGATACGATATTTTACATGTTGGATTGATTTTTTTATGCATACAATAGGAATGAGTAGGACCCACTTAAACGGTCTGCTGGTAGTGCAGTGTGATTACCACCCAAAAGACACGGGTTCAAATCTGCCCTTGTAGGGGTTGCATAGGTAGTAGACCTTTTTTTGGCACTTACATTCACCTAGAGATGTTTATCGAGCCAAATGAGCCAAGTTGTGCTTGCCTCGAGCTTGATATGAGTTGTGGACTTGAGCCACAAGGTTCTTAACAAAACAACTCGAATGGTCAAGTTATTGAGTTGAGTAGAGTTATGAGTTGTGGACTTAAATGTTCGTGCATAATCCCAAGTCAGAAAATGGTCAAAATTGAGCTATCACGCCAAGTTATTGAGTTGAGTAGGGTTAACAAGCTGAGCTAGTCAATGAGTTGAGCTATCGAGCTAAGCAACTTTCAGCTCGAGCTCAACTCGTTTACACATTAATCCGAGTTCGCGAGCTAATTAGTGGGTGCGCCCAATGAGCTTTCCTGACACCCATACATGTGCGTAAACGTGCAAATTACTTACATGACTACGTCGAGTGTGCAGATCTCCTTGTGTGTGCATGTGCATGATAGCACCATGTCAAAAAATGAAAAAAATACACAAAATCTCCTAAGTTTGTGGGTGAATATAAAAAAAGGCATGATAGCCTGGGCAAACCTCAGGGTCGACACTAGGAGGCAAAAATATGGTTCGGGGATCAACTCAAACAATTAAGCAAATAATCTACACATGAAGCGCTTAATCCTCTGGATCAATCTTAAATTCCACCTATTCTTACATCAGAGATACTGTGAGCTGAAGATATCTGTTGCTTGCCAATCTGAAATCTTTTGAGATGAAAACAACTATTGCCAAAATAACTCAAGCACTCTCCATTTGATTATTCATCTGCAGTGTTTACAATGACTGAAAGAAATATAAGCAATCACTAAAGTTCACCATCAACAGCGCATCCCAAATGCAGCTAAAAAGCGCCATTAGTGGTATTTTTAAAGCAAAACCACTAGTTCTGAAAAGGAATTTTCTGGCAATAGACAGGTGGTCAAGTATAAATGATATAAAGCATTTTGGCAGACCTTGTTCTTGTTTAAAACAGGTAGTATTTGGACTGAAATTGTTCTACATGCTTAAAACGAGACTTGCTCTCATAGTGTCATCACAAATTCTATGCAGAATATAGTTTATGATGCTAAACATGTTATATTATAACCTAATGTATACCTGTTAGAGTAATTATGTTATTTGTTTCTTTGAATTGTCCTTTTCTTTAATTTACCCATAGAGCTTTTCTCCTATATAAGAGAGCTCTAGGGTTAGATGAATTAATTATCTCATTCATTCCCTTCCAACATGGTATCAGAGCGACGGTCCTAGGCCGGAGTTCTTGAACCCTAACCCTATCCCTACCCCACCCGCCGCCCTTCTCTCTCTTTCTATCTCGAGATCGGCGCCCTCCCAAGGACCATCGCCGATCGTCTCTGCGGGCCCTCATCGCTATCGCCGCCAGCCCTCATCGCTTCGTGAAGGTATCGCCTGCGCGAAGCCCTGCAGTCGCTATCGCCTGCGCGAAGCCCCGCGCGAAGCCTGCAGTCGCTATCGCCTGGCCTCATCGCCTGCGGGCCCTCATCACCTCCAAGCCCTGCAGTCGCGTGGCGAGTTCTCTCGCCTAGAAACCTGTCGACCTGTAGCGCCTAACCTCTTGCTCCCATCTGCTCTCATCACCTGGAGACAGCCTGCTCTCGCCCCCATCTGTAGCGCCTGTCGACCTATCGTCCTGTGGCGCCTGGTGATCCCATCTCTAGCGCCTGGTGATGACACCAAAATTCCCTAAGACCCGGGTGAAGGTAATGAAACAAGGGTCGTTGCGACCCGGATCTCAGAGAGTGGGTGTATCAAGAAAAATGGACCACTATGAGAAATAAACTCAATCGAAAATGCGAAAGCGGTCTCGCTATGGGATTAACCTGGTATAGCTCCCAGGGTCGAACACAAGGAGCACGGGTTGGCCTAGGGCCTACGAAGTAGTAAAGAGAAAATAAAATAAAAGAAAAGTATTTTTTAGTGGTTTTTAATACTTTTTATATTTTTTGGACTTTTAAATTATAAAGAAAATAAAAGAAAGTAAAATCAAGCCAACTTAAGCAATTTATTTAACACACCAAAAATCAAGCAAAAATTAAAGAAAAATTGTTTTTATGTTTTTTAGGTTTTTAAGTGTTTTTGGTGAATTTTTGATATTTTTCTAATGGGTAAATTATTTTCTAAAAATCAAACAGTGCTAAAAATGCTGGGTACTGTCCAGCCAGAACCAAAACCCTTAAATAAAATATCTAAGGATCACAACAGGTTCTGGAGGTAATTTTCCTATATTCTAAATAAAATAAGGAAAATTTGGGTACCAAAATTATTGTTTTTGGATTTTTAGATTATTTATTATAATTTTTATGAGTTTTTAAGGGTTTTTCGATTTTTAGGGTTTTTAAGCAATGAAAAATAGCCAAAATTGGCTAGAAAATCAAACAACAAACAAAGAACAGTAACCAATTTTTTTAGAATTTTTGGGGGTGATTTTATATTTTTTTGGAATTTTTAAACCTAGACAGTAGCTAAAAAGGATGTTTTTGAGTTTTTAAAAATACTAAATAAAATCAAAAATGTCCTCAAAAATTCTCAAAAATCCATCAACATGGCAGGAGCCATGTGTCAAATTTTCATCGAATTTGGAGGTGGTTTGATATTTATTCAAAAATCAAAAAGGGGGCACAGTGCACAGGGACGTAAGTGCAAATACCCGCAAGTCTGGGAGCCAAGGTGCAAAAATCCCAGCAAGTCACGCGCGTGGCGCGTGCCTGGGGCACTCAGGGACCTTCTGGTAAGAAAAATAAGTCCTTGGACCTTTTGGTAACTGGTACCAAAAAGTCCAGGGGCTCGGTCGCAATTAACCCACTAATACACGCACATGTTCAAATAAAACGCTCACAGGGGTATAAAAGCAAATACCAGAAAGTATATCTTCATTTCATAACCCAACAGAACTACAGGATCAAAGATGCAAATAACCCTAAACTACACGTGACGAAGCACTTGGATTATTAATGTGTCGGAACCTTATTTAGACTTAAGCTTAAAACCTAACAGCCTCTAAGTTCCACTGTTCTATAACCAAGACTCCTCAATGCTCCAGATCAGAACAAGTTATCAACTACAAACCCTGAAGACCATGAATCTTTTCTTGTCCTGTGAAAGTGAGGTCTAAGCTCTCCACCTCAGAAATGGCAACTTGACAACCCTCCCCAACAAGGTAACTCTATGACCTCAATCTGGCCACTCTTTCCTCGAGGAGCGGGGTATTCCCTTCTAAGTTCAAGTGCAACCGGCTCAAGAAGAGGGGGAAGAAGAGAATGGGTCAAGGCCAGTGTAGCCAAGTACCCTTGGGAGCTTGACCAGTGTAGCCAAGTCTCCCTGCTGCAAGCTACAACAGGTGGATCATGAAACCAAGCTTTGCTTATTGCACTTATATACATACTCCGGTGGGATTATCATTTTCTCTCAGACCCACCACTTTTTTGGAGTTCTTTTCTTTTTGCACATTTTTTTTCGAGTGCATCTATACAACATGTACATGTGCAGCATATATACAAGGAGTTTTTCCTCTTGAGCCAGTAGACTATCCCTCTTTTGAAGCTTTATTGCAACCCACAACTCCCGTCGTTAGACTTCATGGCAACCAGACCAAGTTGAGACGCACTTCCTTCACTAAATGAAGAAGAGAGGTTCCGCCTAGAAGTACTACCCTCATATGCTACCCCATGCCAAGGAAGACTGCCTCCTCACCACCTCATCCGTAGAGAGCTCGGTGCATAGTGCGGTTGTCCAAGTAAAGCCATAATCTATATGAGTCATTGATGAATACCCATTCATCACTCTTTATTCTTATATTTTAGCTACAAAAACCTATGCAAATGCATGTAGATATGTGTAAATAGGCAAAGTTAGCAAAAGCATGCATGTTTGTAAAAATACATAATTAGCATGTTTTTGTGCAAAAATAAAAGAATAAAGAAGAAAAAGAAAAAGAGGGAAATATTTAGAATAAATATTGAGCAACCTAACCCAAGGGAGGGCTCAGCATGGGCCTGACCGCATAAAAGCCACAAGTAGAGAGAGATAGGGGCTCATGTGTAAATAATTATGTAAATAAATAAAATAATATTTTCCTCAACCAAAAATATACTTGTATATATTGTATATATTTAGGAACTATTAAAAACAAGATAAAAATCTGAAAATCAAAAATACCAAAAAGAACCTTTCACCATGTACAAAGACCACCTCCCTTACCTTATTTCACCTTGTAAATAAAGCTATTTGTTTTCAAAACTTTTTGTAAATATCCCTTTTTATGTTTTGTACATAAAATAAATAAAAAGAATCAAAACAAAAATCAAATAAAAATTACAAAATTAAAAATACAAAAATATCTTGTATATATACCATGTATATAATTGTGCATAAATAATTATTTCCCCTATGTATATAAATAATAAAAATAAAATAAAAATAGTCTTTTATTCCTCATTTTATCTTATAAATAAATAAAATATAAAATGGGAATAAAAATGTATAAAAATAACTAATTAAAAATCAAAAATCAATATAGTGTATATATACCTATGTATAGCTACTATGTATATACCTTATTTTTAATTTCCAAAAATTAATTAAAAATCACAAAAAAATAGAAAAAATTAAAACAAACATTTTTCATGTTTTAAGTTTTTGAAAATTCGGCCATTTAAGGCCCCAAAAAAATCAAATAAAATTTCAATAATTGGCGGGCTCTGATTGGTCCACGGGGGATTGTTGACCCCCGGTCAACACCTCCCCCAGGACCACCAGAGCCGCGGATCTGGGTTTCGACCCGACTTCTTCCCATTTCCCCCACCAGATCCGATCGCCAACCCATCAAGCCCCGGGTCCGGATTGTCCCTCTTGCATCCGGCATGCTCGCCGGAGCCGCCCCCTCGGGATCCGCGCGCTCCCGAGCTCGCCCGATCCTCTTCTTCCCGGACCCCTAGCACTATAAAGCCCGAGCTCCGCCGCACTTTCTCGCCATCTTTGGCTCCCCATTCTCTCTCCAGTGAGCTCCATCGCAACCAGCAAGGTGACAGCTTGCCTCCGCCGGTGTCGCAGCGAGGAAGAGGTGCTTGGACCATCGATCCGGCTGCCTTGCGCCGCCGTGCTCCGACGTCTGACCGGAGCTCGAGCCTCGGGCGTTGACGACCCTTGAGGCAAGGACCAGGAGCTAGCTAAGCTCCAGCCCAGTCTCCCGCATCACCCAGGTATCCATCTAGCCTAGCCATTTAGTGTAATTTCCGATTTCGCCCAAATCCATCCTCCGACGTGTTCCCTTGATTCCGGCTATCTCGTGCATTATTTCGATCATCGGAACCCCCACACACCTTCGCCGTTCCTCCACGCACGTTCTTCGCCCACTCGTTCAACCCAGCTCGCCCTGGAGCTGGGAGTCGAGCTCCTCCATCCCCAGCTCGCCGGAGCTCCTTCGCCCCGCCGCACCGATCACCCCCACTTCGCTTCTTTGGGTCGAGGCATTTTGCCCTCGACCCGCGAAGCTGTTGGTTTGCTTTGCAGGTCCAAAGGGAGTCGTCTGAGACCCCCTTACATTCCAGCCAGCTCCTTCGCGCCGCCAGCCTCGCCGGAGCCCCTCCAGGGCTCGGCTGGGCCATCGGATAGCACCCACAGCTGCGGCATACCAAGGCGGACCTGCTCCGATCTTCAGAGGCAGCTGAGGAGGTCCCAAGCTCGCGCACGAGGCCGGCGAACCTCGCCGGCCACCTGTTCTTCGAGGAGCCTCCAGCACCGTCCGATAGCTCCTCCGCTCCAGTTTTAATCCCAGCCGTCCGTTCATCGTGGAGCAGCTACCGTCGATCATCTGGAGGGGCTGATCAGGGCCGTAGAGCAGAGAGAGGGAGCCACCTGAGACCTGACCCGTCCGATCCTCCACGTGGCTCCTTCTGGAGCGTCGATTCGGCCCAAGAGAAGAAGAGGAAGAGCGCCAACGCACCAGAGCCGACCGATCTTCCACGTGGCGCGCATCTGGCCGTCGACGAATAAAGGGGTAATTTGCTTAGGGCCCCCTCTTAGTTTGTCGTTTTATTTTTAGTCCTATAAATATTTTTAGAACTTTAATTACGTAGGGTAAATTGCATTATGGACCTTGTGTTTAGTTTTATTTGCATCTATGCCCCTGTGTGTATGTGACCACGTGCTTCGCCACGTGCTTCGTTGGGCTTTTTACATCTTTTATCCTGTAGATCTGGGTTGTTATGAAATGAAGAAATGTTTTATGGTATTTGCAGTTGTGCCCCTGTGAGCGTTTTTATTGGACATGTGCGGATTTTAGTGGGCTTTTTGCACCTGTACCCTCGGACTTTTTGGTACCAGTTACCAAAAGGTCCCAGGAGTGGGTTTTTATTACAAATAGGCCCCTGAGTGCCCCAGGCACGCGCCACGCGCGTGTTTAGCTGGGAAAATTGCACCTAGGCCCCCAGATTCTCGGGTATTTGCACATTCGTCCCTATGCACTGTGCCCCCTTTTTATTTTTGAATAAAATATCAAATTACCTCCAAATCCCATGAGATTTTGACACATGGCTCCTGCCATGGTGTAGGAATTTTAGGGATTTTTGAGGACATTTTTGATTTGTTTTAGTATTTTTAAAAATCCAAAAACAGCCTTTTTAGTTACTGTCTAGGTTTAAAAATATCAAAAAATATAAAAACCTCACCAAAAATTCTAAAAAAATTAGATACTGTTGTTTGCTTGCTGTTTGATTTTCTAGCCAAGTTTGGCTATTTTTCATCACTTAAAAACCTTAAAAATTGAAAAACCCCTAAAAACCCATAAAAAATCTAATAATTAAATTAAAAATCCAAAAACAATAATTAGGGTGCCTACATTTTCCTTATTCTTCCTAGATTACAGGAAAATTACCTCCAGGGCCTTTTAAGATCCTTAAGTATTTTATTTTTGGGTCTTAAGCCTTGCTGGACAGTACCTTTTATTTTTAGCACTGTTTGATTTTTAGAAAATAATTTACCCATTAGAAAAATCTCAAAAACTCACCAAAAACACTTAAAAACATAATAAACATAAAAACAATTTTTCTTGAATTTTTGCTTGCTTTTTGGTGTGTTTAATAAATTGCCTAAGTGTGTTTTTATTTCTTTTCTTTTATTTTCTTAATCTTTTAAAAATCCAAAAAAATATATAAATCCATAAAAACCACTAAAAATCAATTTTATTTCATTTTATTTTCTTTTTACTACTTCGTAGGCCTACGGCCAACCCGTGCTCCTTGTGTTCGACCCTGGGAGCTATACCAGGTTAATATCATAGCTAGGACCGCTTGTTTTGCCTTGTTTGATTTTTGATTCATTTCGCGGTTCGATTTTTCTTGATACACACCGTCTCTGAGATCCGGGTCGCAACGACCCTTGTTTCATTACCTTCACCCGGGTCTTAGTGGGTTTGGGTGGATATCAGTCATGTGTTGTTGTTAAGTGCTTTACTTAGGCTCATTGAGATGACATGTGATCATAGCCTAGTGGACTCAAAGAATTAAGTCACCATGGACCTGAAAAGCCTTAAACCTAAGCCCTATAAGGTTCCTCTTAGAAATTAGGTGGATTAAGATCTTAATCAAGCTCCATTTCTCAATTTGATTCCAGGCTAGTTTAAATATCAACTATCATCCAGAAAGACTATATACATATGTACAAAAAGATGCATATTTACACAAATTTTACAATCATGCAAAATTTTTGAAAAATGTTTTGAAATCATGAATGATGATGCATGAAGTGCAAGTTTTGCAAAAAGGTATTTACACACATTTACACAAGATTTTTGCAAACTTTTGATTTTCAAAACATTTTGGAAAAATTTTGTACTATATACATAATTTTGATACAAAAATATTTACACAAGCTTTACACAAAAGATTTTTGAAATCATTTTTACAAAAATAATTTGTACACTAGCTATGTATGTGCAAATAAAAGAAGATTATGTACATGAAAATTTTTAATTTTTGTGGTTTTTAGCCATTTTATTTATTAACACACTCACACAAAGTACGAGTTATGGCTAAAGTATATATGAAATATATACACACCCCCCTATACTTAGCTCGAACGATGTCCTCAGAGTCAAGAGCGACGAAGAAGACATAACTCGTGCTATGTATAGGGAAGTGAAAAGGAAGGCTATACAAAAGGAAAATGGAAAGTCAAGAAGGACTCGGGTCTTCCCCCTATACTTAGGATCAAGTAATCCTAAGTATAGCAGGCTGTATACTAAGGGAAAACCGAGTGGAGAATGTATAGGGTCTACCCCCCCTATACTTAGGGTAAGATATCCCTAAGTATAGGCAGCAAAACAGGGGTAGACAGAAACAAAAGAAATACCCGAAAGGTCTCACATCCCCCCTATACTTAGGGTAAAGTACACCCTAAGTATAGCATAATCACAAGATGAAGAAAGGGATGTGGGACTAAAGAATGTGCTGATATGGACATCTGGATCTATGTACAGCGGAGGATCAGTAAAGCTCAGGCGTGAGATGCATTAGATGTGAGTCAAAGACCACATCTCATGCGAAATGAATAGGGGCAAGATCAACGACCCGCGGCTCATGATCTAGAAATGGCTTGAGCCGCTGGCCGTTCACTCGGAAGGTACTCTCAGAAGCCAACTCAGATATGTCGATGCTACCGTTGTCGTGTACCTTCCGAACCAGATAGGGTCCTTTCCATTTGCTCTGTAGCTTCCTTGGAAATAATCTAAGCCTCGCATCAAACAGCCATACTCTCTGTCCAATCTCAAAATGCTTGTGGCTGATATGAGAATCATGCCACTCCTTGACTCTCTCCTTATAATGTAGGCTGCTTGAGAAAGCTGCATCTCTAAGCTCCTCCAGGGCAGCTAGCTCTGCCCTCCTCTGGTCTCCTATACCATCTGGATCCATGAGAATGTCTGTAACTGCCCAGAGTGACTTGTGCCTCAGCTCAACAGGTAAATGGCATGGCTTGCCATATACGAGGCGAAAGGGAGATGTGCCCAAAGGTGTCTTGAAAGATGTCCTATATGCCCACAAGACCGAGTCCAATAGCTGTGACCAATCCTTTCGGTCAGGGCGGACGACTTTCTGCAGAATAGTCTTGATCTCCCTATTCGACACTTCGGCTAGACCATTCGTCTGTGGATGGTACGATGTAGCAACACGATGGTCTATGCCGAACTCGCTAGCAAGTGCCTTCACCTGGTCGTTGATGAAGTGAGATCCCCCATCAGAAATAAGAACTCGTGGAACCCCGAACCGCGTGATGATATGTTTCCTCAGAAATCTGCAAACTGTCCTCGCATCAGCGGCTCGGGCGGGGATAGCCTCCACCCAACGACTCACATAATCTACGGCCAACAGAATGTACTCAAATCCCTGACTCTTAGGGAATGGACCCATGAAATCGATGCCCCATGCGTCAAAAACCTCACAGAAGTGAATGGGCTGCATTGGCATCATATCACGCTGTCCACAAGTGCCCATCCTCTGACAGTCAGTACACCTCTTCACGAACTCATCTGAGTCCTTGAAGAGGGTAGGCCACCACAAGCCGGATTGGAGCACTTTCTGTGCCGTTCTCCTCCCAGAATGATGTCCTCCTGCCTCAAGCTTGTGGCAGTAGGTGAGGACGCTATGGTGTTCCTCCTGAGGAATACACCGATGCCAGACGTTATCCCCTCCTTCGTGGTAAAGGATGGGATCCTCCCAATGGTAAGACTTGGCCTTCGCTAGGAAGGTCTCAAGCCTCTGCCTGGGCCAATCTTGTGGGACTTTCCTAGCAACGAGAAAGTTCACAATATCGGCATACCATGGGAGTGAGGCGATAGCAAGGATCGCCTCATCTGGGAAGGTATCTCGGATAGGATCAATATGCTCAGTCTCCTCAGGCTGCTCTAATCGGGAGAGATGGTCCGCCACCACATTCTTGACTCCAGGCTTATCCTTGATCTCAATGTCGAACTCCTGGAGTAGAAGGATCCATCTAGTCAGTCTGGCATTGGCATCCTTCTTTGCCATGAGGTACCTGATGGCGGTGTGATCTGTGAACAAAGTCACTCTGGATCCAATGATATATGATCTGAACTTATCCAGGGCAAACACTACTGCTAGCATCTCCTTCTCTGTGACTGTATAATTCCGCTGGGCGGAATCCAATGTGCGGCTAGCATAGTGTATAGCAAATGGTACTCCATCCCTCCTCTGTCCCAGCACTGCCCCTACGGCAAAATCGGAGGCGTCCGTCATGATCTCGAATGGGAGAGACCAATCAGGTGGCTGGAGGACAGGAGCCTCAATCACGCACTGCTGGAGAGTAGCAAACGACGAAAGACACTTGTCATCGACAAGGAACTCGGTGTCTTTCGTCAAGAGGTCGGTCAACGGTCGGGCAATCCTGCTAAAATCATGAATGAATCTCCTGTAGAATCCAACGTGCCCCAGAAATGACCGTAACTGCCTCAGATTAGACGGCGGTGTGAGTTTCCTAATGACATCAACCTTGGCCGGATCAACCTCCATGCCCCTGTTGGAGATGATGTGGCCAAGCACCGTCCCTTGAGTCACCATAAAGTGACTCTTCTCCCAAGATAGCACCAAGTGATACTCAATACATCGCTGAAGTACTCGATCTAGGCAGTCAAGACAAGAATCAAACCCGTCGCCGTAGATCGAGAAATCATCCATGAAGACCTCAAGGCACTCCCCTACCATGTCCGAAAAGATCGACAGCATGCACCTCTGAAAAGTCGCAGGGGCATTGCATAGCCCAAATGGCATGCGTCGAAAAGCATATGTGCCGAAGGGACAGGTAAAGGTGGTCTTCTCCTGGTCCTCAGGAGCGATGGCCACTTGGTTGTAGCCCGAGTACCCATCCAGGAAGCAATAATGGCTCTTCCCTGCCAGTCTCTCAATGATCTGATCAATAAAGGGCAGGGGGAAATGGTCCTTCTTGGTGGCTTGGTTGAGTCTCCTGTAGTCAACACAAACCCTCCAAGAGGTGGGTACTCGTGTAGCGATCCCCTCTCCCGACTCACTGATCACAGTCGTGATGCCCGTCTTCTTGGGCACCACATGCAAGGGGCTGACCCACTTGGAGTCGGAAATGGGATAAATAAAACCTGCACCCCACCACTTCGATATTTCCTTCATGACAACCTCTCTCAGGTTGGGGTTCAGACGCCGCTGGAACTCACGCGACGGCTTCGCCCCATCCTCGAGATAGATGTGGTGGGAGCACACTGATGGACTAATCCCATGGAGATCTGCTACGCTCCATCCGATCGCTTTGCGGTTCTTTTCAAGAACCCCCATCAAACGGGATTCCTGCTCTCCAGTCAACTCGGCGGAGATGATGACTGGGTACATCTCTGGATCGCCCGCAAGGAATCGATACTTCAGCGAAGTAGGGAGCGGCTTCAGCTCTGGAATGCTGGGTGCCGGCAAATCTGGCTGTGGAAGAAACTGAGTGAACGCTGCATGGTCGGCCAAATCTGCCTGGGAAAGTGAAAGTGTACTCTCGCAAACTGGATCGGGAGAAGGCTGCTCAACTGCACTGTCTCTGCTCTGCTCTGCATCTACCTCCTCCTCATCAATAGGCTCAACTGGACTCAAGTCTGGCATCTGATCATAGCAATCGGCCCAATCAGACTCTGAATCCGAGGGATCTGTATCAGAAGCGGTGGCATCAGCACCACCGGGAAACAAGGTGGCATCAGCACCACCATCACGACTCATCGTGCTGCGATCAAGGACCGGCTCTGCTGCCGCAATGGTATCCTGAACCAGGTCTGTGCTCTCCAGACTCTCCTCTGCTGTCATCTCTGCATCAGCTGTGTCTGAAAGTGAGAGGGTGGTCTGTGTCTCAAGATCTGCCCAAGCTGCCTCATCATCTGTGATCACAAAATCGCAGTCCTGGTGGATGTCTGGCTCTGCGTCTGTCAGCTGCTCTGAATCGGTACTGGCATCTGAGCGGGATCTGAATCTGGCTCTATAGTCCTCGACCGTCTCTATTTGTATACTCTCGCCCTGGACGCGAAAGTACACCTTCCCGCTATCATGATCAGTCACCGCCTTGGCTGTGGCCAAGAACGGACGACCAAGGATGATGGGGGTATCGGTCACTGACTCAGGGATCTCCATGTCCAACACTACGAAGTCCACGGGGAATTGCAGACCCTGAATCGTGACGATAACGTCTCGTAATAACCCCTTCGGCCTCTTGACAGATCGATCAGCGAACTGAAGGACTGTCCTGCTCTGTCGAAGAGTGCCCAACTCGAAGTGGTCGAGAAGGGCTGCCGGAAGAAGGTTAATCGACGATCCGCTATCTAGAAGAGTACGGTCGAACCACTGCTCACTAATCTGGCATCTGACATACGGGGCCCCTGCATCTGGCCTCTTGGCTGGCAGTCGGTTCTGGATCGCAAAGCACGTGGCTTTGGTCAGCACATGTATCTCTGAAGTGTGGTTCCTCCTCCTCCTCCTGACTGTAGTCCTCTCTCTCAAAGATCTCTGGAGAAGGGGGATGTGCTGCAAAGCCTCCTGGAGGGTCAGCTGAATGTGAAACCGATCTATCATGCTCTGGCTGAACTCCTCAAGCTCTCTCTTTTTTGGATCATTTTTCTTCCCCTTCCCCATCTGAAGGGCTCTAGGGAAGGGGATCACTGGGTCCTTCTCAGATGAAGGACTAGGAAAAGGTCTAAGCGGTTCAAGGATCGAATCCACACATACATCACGCACCACAGTGGGACCAGAAGAAAATAAACCTTTTCCTTTATTCATAGCAGAATTCTGAGATACATGGACACGAGGAAAAACATCAGCTCTCTCTCTCTACAAACACCGGTGGCCTCAGTACCACCACGGGCTGGCTGCTCTGCTGCTGCTGCTGCTGGACGTCGTGCGGCATCAGTACCGCGGGCTGGCTCGGCTGCATGGGTGGCATCAGTACCACCTCCTAGCTCTGGTGAAGTGCCGGCCTCAGTACCGCCGGTGGGATCAGAATCCTTGGTGGCCTCAGTACCACCGTCATCATCTGGAGCGGCCTCAGTACCGCTCTCCTCCTCCTCCTGTGGCGCCTCGGGATAGTGCTCAGATGAGGCGCCGCCGCCTGCTGGTGTCCTACCGCTCCTAAGCGTGGCAAAATCAACATCAAAAAGATCCGAAGAAGTATCATCAAATGGATCGCTAGGAGTGGCTAACTCAGTAGGTACTACCTGCTCAGACTTCCGCTTGAGGCTATTCGGATTGGGCTCTATCTGGGCTGGTATGGCGGCCTTCCCTCTCACCAGGTCCCGCATCTCCTGGCGGAACTCGTCCATCTCCCGTCTGAATGTGGCCTGCTGGTCCGTGAGGAGGCGGGCGATGTCATCCAAGGCGGGGCTCTCGTGGGAGCCCGACGGGTGGCCTCTCTGTGGGTGAGGCTGCTGGAACTGCTGTGGTGGGTAAGAGGGGTAGGATGGAGGGTGCTGCTGGTGCTGGTATCCCTGGTGAGCCTGCTGCTCACGTCTCCAGGGCTGTCCCTGCTGCTGATAGGGACGCGGACCGTAGGACGACTGCTGGTGATACACTGGGGGCTGCTGCTGCGGCTGGTGCTGGTCTCTCTGATGGGAGTACTGCCCTCCCTGTCCTGACGGCTGCTGCTGGGGCTGGGCACCACCACTCCCCCACCTGAATCCGGGATGGTCTCGTCGGATCCCAGGCTGGGGACGGTCGTACCAGATCCCGTTTACATCCATCAACGGCTCGGCATCCAAGGGGGCTGGCGGGAGTACTGCCAGAGGCTGGTCCGGCTGGTAGACCACCATCTGCATCTCTGGAGACGGTGGAGACTGGTAGGTGGGCTGCGGCTGCTGGTACGGCTCCGCCTGTACAAGGTGAACCTGTCTAGGCTGCACTGGGGTGCTGGAGCGCTGGGACGAGCTGCTGCTGCTGCCGGCGTCGCCTCGCGACTGAAGACGGGGCTGAGAAGCCGTCTGTGCCTCCTGGAGACACATGAGCTGTGTCTTCATGTCGCTCAAGACCTGTGCCATCTGATGCATCTGCGCTATGCTCTGGCACTGCTTCTTCTCTATCAGCTCCATGCGGTCCAGCTTCTCGCTGATGATGCCCATGTCCGCAGCTGACGACTCTAACTGTGCTGCTGCTGTGGCTGCGGACGAACTGGAAGGACCTGCATCTACCCGTGCTATCCTCTGGTACTGCACGGGTCCCGGCTGATGTGGCTGGGTCTTCTGAGTGTAGAGCCGGGTCTGGGACATAACCATGTAGTTCTCTGCCATCTCCTCAAAAATAGCCCAGACCTGGTCGTGGTCCTTGGCGAAGTAGGACCCGCCACAAGAAGCATTCACCAGGCCCTGTAGCTCTGGTGACAACCCGCTGAAGAAGCTCTGAACTAAGTTCGGCTTCGTGATATCATGGTGCGGGCATCTGTCCAAAAGCTCTCTGAACCTCTCCCAAGCCTCGTGAAACTGCTCGTTGGGGAACATGGAGAAGTTACTAATCAGGGCCCTCGCTGCATTCGTCCGCCCGAGTGGATAGTACTTGTTCAAGTACTCGGTGCGGAGCTGCTCCCAAGTGTAGACAAATCTCCCCAAATGCTTCAGCCATGTGGCTGCTCTGTCTGCTAGTGAGAAGGGGAAAGCGATCATCCTGATCGTGTCCTGGTCCACATGTCTGTCGTGGACAGTACTGCAAATCATAAGAAACTCCTGGAGGTGGAGGTGGGGCTCCTCTGTAGCTAGTCCATGGAACCGAGGGAGCATCTGCAAGGTGTTCGGGGGGAACTTAAAGTCCCCCACGATAGCTGGAACCACAACCCAATGGTGCATCAAGGTAGATCCGGGGTTGTGCAACTCCCGCATCGGTCTAGGTGGTCCTGCTCCTCCTGCGGCTGCTGCCGCTGCGGCGGCGGCCGCGGCCGCTGCTGCTGCTGCTGCTGCGGCTCGTGCCTGTGCATCTGCATCTGGGTCCTCGGGCTCGCTCTGCTGGTCTCTCTCTGCTCTGAGCCTCTCCAACTCATGCCTCATCTCAATCATGAAATCTCCCTGATCGCGGAGCTGCTGCTGAACTGTATCAAGTGATGCGATCAGGGTGGAGTTGATCGCTCCCTGGTCTAGTACAATGTGCTCGGGTCTGCGGGAGTGATCATCAGAACTGCCTGCTCCGGCCATCTCGACGTCTGCAAAATCAAATGAGCCCAACTTAGGTGCCGTCAAATGAATCAGTCTCTCCTCGGGCTCATGTCTCTCGGGAAGATCAGAAAGGGGATCGAGGGGGAACAGGGTGGAGTCGTACTCGGGCTCGGAGAGCGGGTCTGAGCTCTCGCGAGCCAACCTAGATGATGAGGTAGACGCGCCCGAAAGCGGTGCAGCCAGAGGCTGCCTAAGAGATCGTCTACCCATCATCTTGATCTGGCGAGTAGGGCGGATGGGATCTGGAAAAACTATGATCTGAAAACAAACCCCCGGTTCACCAACGCAACGCGAGCTGAAGACCGTGAAAGTTCGGTCAAATTATCTTGTCGATTTTATTTTGGTGAACACTCAAGATATCAGAGCGATTACGTGACCTGTTGGGATATCCGCTGCTAACCCCAACCGACTGGCCCGCACGGAAGAGTCGGTAATCAGTCGGGTTTAGCAACGGGGGGCTCTACCTAGTGTTCGGGTCACTCTCTCGCGCATACAAACCAAACAATGAGGGGGTTGCTCTCCCCAAGACAGAATTTTAGGGTGAGCGAGTTTTAAGGTCAATAGTCTTAGCAGTCCCAATTTTATGATTTCACTTTTTAGGTATTTTTCAAAGCAAACAAAAACGCCTAACGAATTTTTCGGTTCTCCTGATTATTAAGTCAAAAACAGGGGGGAGAAGTCGAAAAAGCCGATGCACGAGAAATCAATGATGCATGCAAAGTCAGAAATGCGTACCTGCCTCCAGCTCTCTACATGCAAAATGATCCGCGCATAAAATAAAGACAGAATTTAAACTAAGCTAAATGATGCAACGGTGAAAGCCGAGTCCTAGACGAGCAACTTCTAGCGAAGAACCGTCTAACCGGTCACCGACCTCCAAGCCAAAGGGTCCGGTCTTGGCTCGTCCCTCCCCTGCCCGACAAATCGGGGGTAGGAGTAAGCGCTTTACAGGACGAGCTACGGCACGTAGGCTACGGAAGCTAGCGAGTCGGTTATTTTTATTATTTATTTTAAGTAGGTCCAATTACGGTCTATAGGAACAGATAAGCCTTAAGGTGTGTGGATCCTACTCAAGTACGTCACAGTCACCAGAAAGTCCTAAATCTAGGGGCTCGACAAAAACCGCAAAAAATCCGGAAAATGACAGAAAGAAAGAGAAAATAAAACCGCGATGAAAAGCCGCGAAAAAGCCGCAGGTCCTAATGGGTCCCCCGAGCACACCGGTGCTCGGCGAAACAGACCCGCTACGGTCTAAGTGTCTAAACAGTCTCAGAAAGGCCTGTATTATTACAAATAATAATGAATGAACTGAAATAAAACTATCCTAATACCTCACCCACTCAACTCTCTCCTCTCGCTCTCTCCTGCAGCTTCGTAGAGAAAGAAGCCGCCTCCGAGTCTCGCGGCTACACCGGCTCCTCGAAAGTCGCCTCCGCGGTCCTCGGGCCCTCGCAAGAAAGACAGAAGAGTGGTCAGACCAATAATCAATAATCAAATAATCAGAAAAATAAAAGAAAATACAAGTGAGGGTATATGTGCAAAAATGGAAACAAAATAATCACACCAAATAAAACAAAAACAAAAATAAGAGAAAATCAAAATAAAACAAAATACATCAAAAAGAAGCTATGAACAAAAGCCGCGAAAAGCCGCGAGCTCCGAAGAGCCGCGAAAAACCGCGAAAACAAAAACGAAAATAAAAACAAAAATACTACTAAGCCGTGCTCCCCGGCAACGGCGCCATTCTGATGACACCAAAATTCCCTAAGACCCGGGTGAAGGTAATGAAACAAGGGTCGTTGCGACCCGGATCTCAGAGAGTGGGTGTATCAAGAAAAATGGACCACTATGAGAAATAAACTCAATCGAAAATGCGAAAGCGGTCTCGCTATGGGATTAACCTGGTATAGCTCCCAGGGTCGAACACAAGGAGCACGGGTTGGCCTAGGGCCTACGAAGTAGTAAAGAGAAAATAAAATAAAAGAAAAGTATTTTTTAGTGGTTTTTAATACTTTTTATATTTTTTTGGACTTTTAAATTATAAAGAAAATAAAAGAAAGTAAAATCAAGCCAACTTAAGCAATTTATTTAACACACCAAAAATCAAGCAAAAATTAAAGAAAAATTGTTTTTATGTTTTTTTAGGTTTTTAAGTGTTTTTGGTGAATTTTTGATATTTTTCTAATGGGTAAATTATTTTCTAAAAATCAAACAGTGCTAAAAATGCTGGGTACTGTCCAGCCAGAACCAAAACCCTTAAATAAAATATCTAAGGATCACAACAGGTTCTGGAGGTAATTTTCCTATATTCTAAATAAAATAAGGAAAATTTGGGCACCAAAATTATTGTTTTTGGATTTTTAGATTATTTATTATAATTTTTATGAGTTTTTAAGGGTTTTTCGATTTTTAGGGTTTTTAAGCAATGAAAAATAGCCAAAATTGGCTAGAAAATCAAACCACAAACAAAGAACAGTAACCAATTTTTTTAGAATTTTTGGGGGTGATTTTATATTTTTTTGGAATTTTTAAACCTAGACAGTAGCTAAAAAGGATGTTTTTGAATTTTTAAAAATACTAAATAAAATCAAAAATGTCCTCAAAAATTCTCAAAAATCCAACAACATGGCAGGAGCCATGTGTCAAATTTTCATCGAATTTGGAGGTGGTTTGATATTTATTCAAAAATCAAAAAGGGGGCACAGTGCACAGGGACGTAAGTGCAAATACCCGCAAGTCTGGGAGCCAAGGTGCAAAAATCCCAGCAAGTCACACACGTGGCGCGTGCCTGGGGCACTCAGGGACCTTCTGGTAAGAAAAATAAGTCCTTGGACCTTTTGGTAACTGGTACCAAAAAGTCCAGGGGCTCGGTCGCAATTAACCCACTAATACACGCACATGTTCAAATAAAACGCTCACAGGGGTATAAAAGCAAATACCAGAAAGTATATCTTCATTTCATAACCCAACAGAACTACAGGATCAAAGATGCAAATAACCCTAAACTACACGTGACGAAGCACGTGGCTCACATACACAAGGGCATAAATGCAAACTTAAACAAACATGAGGTCCACAGTGCAAATTACCCTATGTAAATAAAATAACTAAAATATTTACAGGACTAGAAATAAAAGACGCAAACTACGAGGGGGCCTAAGTAATTTACCCCTTATTTCGCCAAGGGCTAGATGAGCGCCACGTGGGAGATCGAACGGTCCTGGATGGCTGGCGCTCCTCTTCGTCTGCCCTTGAGCCGGATCAACGGTGCAGGAGAGGACACGTGGGAGATCGAACGGCCTCAGGTACTGGTGGTTCCTCTCTCTGCTGCTAACGGTCCTGATCAGCCCCTCCAGGAGATCGACGGTAGCTGCTCCTCAGTGAATGGACGGCTGTGATCGAGACTGGAGCGAAGGGGCGATCGGACGGTGCTGGAGGCTCCTCGAAGAACAGGTGGCCGGCGAGGTTCGCCGGCCTCGTGCGCGAGCTGGGGACCTCCTCAGCTGCCTCTGAAGATCGGAGCAGGTCCGCCTAGGTGTTCCGCAGCTGTGGGTGCTATCCGATGGCCCAGCCGAGCCCTGGAGGGGCTCCGGCGAGGTCAGCGGCGAGCGAGCTCCTGGACTGAAGTTGGGAAGCCTCAGATGGCCTCCTTGGTCCCTGCAAAGCAAACCAGAAGCTTCGCGGGTCGAGGGCAAAGTGCCTCGACCCAAGGAAGCGGCGTGAGGGTGAACGAGGCGTCGGGGCAGATGAGCTCCGGCGAGCGGAGGATGGGGGAGCTCGACTCCCAGCTCCGGGGCGAGCTGGGTTGAATGATTGGGCGAAGAACGTGCGTGAGGGAGTGGCGAAGGTGGTAATGGGTTCCGATGATCAAGATAGTACGCGATATGGCCGGAATCAGAGGAACTCGTCGGAGAATCGATTTGGGGGTAACTCAAAATTAGGCTAAACAAGAAGGTTCGAAGGTTACCTGGGTGACGCGGGAGACTGTGCTGGAGCTTGGCTAGCTCCTGGTCGTCGCCTCGAAGGGCATCAAGGCCTGAGGCTCGAGCTCCGGTCGGGTGGCGGAGCACGGCGGCGCGAAGCAGCCGGATCGATGGTCGGCCACCTCCTCCTCGCTGCAACAGGTGCAATCGCGAGCTGTCACCTCGGTGAATGCTCTGGAGGTCACGGGAGTGAGAATGGGGAGCCAAAGATGGCGAGAGGAGGCGGCTGAGCTCAGACTATATAGTGTGGAGGGTCCGGCAAGAAGGTTGCGGGTAGGGCGAGCTGATGCGCGGATCCCGAGGCGAAAGCTCCGGCGAGCTTCTCGGATGTGACGTGATCAATGCGGACCCGGATTTGGGGCGAAAGGGATTCGGGTCATCAAGAGGAAAATCCGAGAAGCTTGGTCGGGCGAGCAGACCCGGGCTCTGGTGGTCCTGGGGGAGGTGTTGACCGGGGGTCAACAATCCCCCGTGGACCAATCAGAGCCCGCCAAGGCTTGAGTTTTTATTTGATTTTTTGGGGCCTTAGATGGCTGAATTTTCAAAAACTTAAAACATGAAAAATATTTGTTTTAATTTTTTCTATTTTTTTGTGATTTTTAATTAATTTTTGGAAATAAAAATAAGGTATATACAATATAGGTCTATACATAGGTATATATACAATATAGGATTTTTAATTTTGATTTTTAATTAGTTATTTTTATACATTTTTATTCCTATTTTATATTTTATTTATTTATAGGATAAAATGAGGAATAAAAGGCTATTTTTATTTTATTTTTATTATTTATATACATAGGTTAAATAATTATTTATGTTCAACTATATACATGGTATATATACAAGATATTTTTGTGTTTTTAATTTTGTAATTTTTATTTGATTTTTGTTTTGTTTCTTTTTATTTATTTTATGTACAATATGTAACATGGAATATTTACAAAAAGTTTTAGAAATAAATAAGTTTATTTACAAGGTGGAATAAGTAAAGGGTAATGATCTATGTACATGGTGAAAGGTTCTTTTTGGATTTTTGATTTTTAAATTTTTATTTTGTTTTTAATAATGTAAAAATATGTACAAATATTTACAAAATATTTACAACATATTTTTGGGTGAGGAAAATATAATTTTATTTATTTACAAATATATACACATGTGAGCTCCTATCTCCCTCTACTTGGCTTTTATGCGGTCAGGCCCATGCTGAGCCCTCCCTTGGGTTAGGTTGCTCAATATTTATTCTAAATATTTCCCTCTTTTTCTTTTTCATCTTTATTCTTTTATTTTTGCACAAAAACATGCTAATTATGTATTTTTACAAACATGCATGCTTTTGCTAACTTTTCCTATTTACACATATCTACATGCATTTGCATAGGTTTTTGTAGCTAAAATATAAGAATAAAGAGTGATGAATGGGTATTCATCACCTGGCGACCCCATCAGTAGGGCTGGAGCACATTGTCTATATGTGCGTGTCATATATGCCCTAGCCGACTCCTGTAGCACGCCCTGTGCCAGCAAGTCATGTGCGTGTGCACTATATGTCCTAGCCGTGCTTCAGTGAATGCACATGTCCTGTGCGCGTGACTGCTTTGAGTCTATGTACAAGTAGACATTGTCTTCTGATTGTGTAACCCCAGTCACAGGTTATTGTTGTCGTCATGTCAGACAACAAGGTAGATTTTCCATCTCTGGGTGCCTTCAAAGGTCCAGCACCCGTTGTGAAGATGGATGGTACGAATTATGAACTGTGGGCCATGCAGTTCATGAGTCTTATGCGGTGCAATGGCAAGAAGCATATCCTCACACAAGAGGAACCTGTTGACAAGACTGGGGTTAACGCCTCATGGGAGGCTGACGATGCTTATGCGCGTGTTTGGCTATCCGGTACTGTGTCCATGGAAATAGCCAATGACATTCTGAGTCAACCTACTGCGAAGGCGATGTGGGATATCCTGGCATCCACGTATTTTCCGGCGAAGAACGAGTCCAAGATCTCACAACTCCAGCATGATATCTTTACCTCGAAGCAGAACGGGCGTCCTCTTCATACCCTGTATACCTCTCTGAGGGGTATGTTTGAGAAGCTACACGGGTATATTCCATTGACAGCTACATCGGAGCAGCTTAAAGCATACAGGGACTCGGTGATGACTGGAGTGTTTCTAGCAGCCCTTGATCCAGAGTATGATGTCGCCCGAGCACAGATTCTTACAGATGCCACCATACCACCTATGGAAGAGGCCTATCGCAGGTTGAGTAGACTCTCCATATCTCATGGTGGAGTTCCGACACCTTCAGCCATGGCTTCTTCTCGCGGCAGAGGAGGCTACTCCCATTTCAGAGGTAGAGGTGGTCGTGGTCGAGGAGGAGGTAACAGACCTCCTAGACAGCCGTGCACCTACTGTCGCAGGACTGGACACACTGAGGAAACATGCTATTCTAAGCATGGGTTTCCTACTACTACGGCATGTGTGGTGGAGCAGGCTCAGCAGGAAGGGGTCCTTCCCTAGTCGAGGATCAGAGGTTTGAGGAGTTAGTATCGAGACTCCGGGAGATCATGCCTAGCCAGGGACCAGCTGGTACTTCAGGATCTTCAGAGATAGCCGGCTCAGCATCAGCATCCTCTTCAGGTACAACGTATGCACTTACTAGTTGTTACAGAGCAGATCTATCAGAATTGATTATGGACTCAGGAGCATCTCACCATTTATGTGGTGACAAAAAGCAATTGGATGATTTTACTGCGACTCAGTCAGAACGCTCCGTGGTAATTGCTGATGGAACACACTCTCCCATTATTGGTCAGGGGGAGGTGCAATTGACCCCTAGGATACGACTTCAGAACGTTCTTTATGCTCCTGATTTTTCCATGAATCTACTATCCATTAGTCAAATCACTAAAGATTTACATTGTCGTGCCATATTTGACCCATCTGCTCTTGTGTTTCAGGACATACTAACGGGTAGAGTGATTGGAACTGGCTGTGAGCAAGGGGGTCTTTATAGACTGGTGCAATCTCCTTATGCTGGTGTCTCTTCTATGAAGGCTGGATCGGTGTCACCCTATACTTGGCATCTTCGATTTGGCCATCTTCCATTGCAAAAGATGGTCCATCTTCTTCCACAGATTTCTCCCAAGTCTAATTTTCAGTGTGAGGCATGCCAACTTGGCAAACATCACAGGTCGTCATTTCCGAGTCGTATAGGTCCAAGTCGTCATGGTCTGTTTGAGTTGCTACATTTTGATATTTGGGGTCCCAGTCGTGTCCCTGATCTTCAAGGACACAGGTTTTATCTTGTTGCTGTGGATGAATTTTCTAGGTTATGTTGGGTTTTTCTACTTAAAAATAAGTCTGATGCTGAGTCTGTTATCCAGTCTTTCATCATTGAAATAAAAAATATTTATTCTGCTAGAGTGAAGTTCATACGGTCTGATAATGCTCTTGAATTATGTAGTTCTCATATCTCAAAGTTTCTTATGTCTCATGGAATTGTGCATCAGAAGTCATGTGCCTACACCTCCCAACAAAATGGGGTAGCTGAACGGAAACATCGTCATTTGTTGGACATTACCAGGACCCTTTTGATTCAGAGTCGTGCCCCTCACTCTTATTGGGGGGATGCGGTTCTAACTGCTTGCTATCTGGTCAACCGTATGCCTTCGTCAGTGTTAGGAGAAAAGATCCCGTTCTTGACTGCGTTTCCCGAGAAGGATCTTTTCTCCCTAACACCTCGCGTCTTTGGCTCCGTTGCATTTGTTCATCTCTTCTCTCCTGGTCTTGACAAGCTCTCTCCCAGAGCTGTCAAATGCGTTTTTGTGCGTTATTCCAAAATCCAAAAAGGGTATCGGTGTTTTGATCCAGTTAGACGACGGTACCATGTTAGTGTTGATGTCACCTTCTTTGAATCCATTATGTATTTCTCTCCTACAGGTGACAACTTCAGTCATTCAGACGAAGGAGATGATATCTATGTGCCTTCTCCACCATCTATTCCATGCTCTACTCTGCCGCCACCACCACCACAGCCTATACCACCACCACCTCCACCACCACCTTCTACTTTTTATCCTCAGGTCTATCAGCGTCGACCCTCTGCTCATGTGCCTCCTCCATCATCCAGCACGCCCGAGGTATGTAATGAACATTTGAGTACTACTAATGGCACGGGTGATTTGCATGCGCAGACAGATGTACAGGGCACAGATGATACTACCACTACTCCAGTGAGTGATCTTGATCTTCCTATTGTCCATAGAAGGCAAAAGCGTGCGCGGACAATGAATCCCAAATATGGGATGGACTTTGCATCACAGGCCTGTTTGGTGCGGTTGTCCCCTGAGTTTCGCAAGTTTGTCCTTGGGTTATCAGCAGTGGAAATCCCAAGGTCATATCAGGAGGCACTTCAGAGCAGTCCATGGCGTTTGGCTATAGAAGAGGAGATGGCGGCGTTGCAGTCACGTGGTACGTGGAGTGTTGTGCATCCTCCACCAGGTGCGTCAATAGTCGGAAGCAAATGGGTTTTTACTGTTAAGCATAGGGCAGATGGTACAATTGATAGATACAAAGCCAGGTTGGTTGCTCGTGGCTTCACCCAAACATATGGGGTGGACTATCAGGAGACGTTTTCTCCAGTAGCCCGTCATTCTACCTTACAGATTCTCATTGCAGTTGCTATTGTCCGTGACTGGCCCCTGTTTCAGTTAGATGTCAAGAACGCTTTCTTATATGGTGACTTGCAGGAAGTGGTCTATATGCAGAAGCCACCAGGGTTTGCTGCTGAGGGGGAGTCCAGTATGGTGTGCCGTCTTCATAAGGCCATATATGGCCTAAAGCAGAGTCCACGGGCTTGGTTTCAGAAGCTCTCTGAGTTGATTGAACAGAAGGGCTTCGTCAGATCTACAGCAGATCATAGTCTCTTTGTAAAGAGAGACCAGCAAGGTATTGTGATCATCTTAGTGTATGTGGATGATATTGTTATCACTGGTAGTAATAAGCAGGGCATTCAAGCAGCCAAGGATTTTCTTGGTGAGCAGTTTGTTACGAAGGATCTGGGTACACTTCGTTACTTTTAGGGATTGGAGTTTGCAAGAAATGAGCAGGGCATGGTAATGACACAGCGGAAGTATGTTACTGATATGTTATCTGAGACAGGAATGGCAGGGTGTAGACCAGCTACTACTCCTATGGATCCTAATGTTAAACTCTATGATGATGACTCTGAGGAGGTGGACAAGAGACGGTATAGAGAGCTCGTGGGGAAGTTGTTATATGTCACTATTACCCGACCAGATATATCCTTTGCTGTCAGTAGGGTAAGTCAATTTATGGAGCAACCCAGACAGGCTCACATGAATGCTGTTTTTATGATCTTGAGATATCTCAAGTCGTCTCCAGGTGCTGGTCTTCTGTTTAGGAAAGATACCTCTATATCTGTCACAGGTTGTGCTGATGCAGACTATGCTGGGTGCCCTAATGATAGAAAGTCTACTTCAGGCTTTATTGTATTTGTTGGCAGCTCACCAGTAGCATGGAAGAGTAAGAAACAGACTGTCGTGGCTCGATCCAGTGCAGAGTCAGAATATAGGGCAATGGCCCAAGGTAGTGCTGAGATGATGTGGGTTAAATCGGTTTTGAATGATTTAACTATTGAAGTACCTCTTCCTATGCATCTTAAATGTGATAATCAGGCAGCCTTGTTCATAGCCAATAATCCAGCCTTCCATGAAAGGACAAAGCACATTGAAGTGGATTGTCATTATACACGGGACTTAATTCAAAAGGGGCTTATTTCAACTTCTTATGTATCATCAGGAGAGCAGATTGCAGACATGTTCACCAAGGCTCTTGCTAGAGGTCCTTTTCATCTATGTTGTTCCAAGCTGAGCATGATAGATATATATGCTCCAGCTTGAGGGGGAGTGTTAGAGTAATTATGTTATTTGTTTCTTTTAATTGTCCTTTTCTGTAATTTACCCATAGAGCTTTTCTCCTATATAAGAGAGCTCTAGGGTTAGATGAATTAATTATCTCATTCATTCCCTTCCAACAATACCCAAACATCTTTACTCAAACTAAGTTCATTTCTTAACATGGTTGTCTTTGTTGTTTTGAAATACACATGGTCAAATCCCGATACTTGAGATCCCCGTGCGTCCATGCGATACACAGTCCATCTAGGAAGTCATGATCAAATAAAAGAATTATATAGATCACAAAGAACAGGGGCAGAATGAGGTACCAGCATGCTGAAACTAATCAGCCAAAAAACCAGTTTTATTCAACCTAGATATCAGCAGTATACATCTATTAAGAGGTAAGCTTGCAGTTGACTATGCGCTTTCGCTTTTTAAAATTAGGATATCTGATAATATAAAATAAGACTACAAGAACTTGGCCAGGTTGAATTTATAACCGAAAAACAAGTTTTTAGACCTACATTGCAGCACAAGATTCGATGAAAGGAATGACAAAAGATCCAATATATAACTCATCTCATATAACTAGAAGATGAATAAGCTCAAGTTAACGAAAAGAAAGAAAGTCTCAAATGCAGCAAGCATACCATTCAAAAGCCAAGAAAATAGTCAGAACCTTGTTTCCCAATTGACCTCGAATCCAACAAGTTGTCATAGACAGTCTTCCACGTTAACAGCTTGGGTTTCGGCCTGGGACGTTCCAAAAATTGGAACACCTCAAAGATAGTCCAAACATCTAGTGCTCACAAAGTGTCTGAGTGGGATATTACTAGAGTTGGATTACTACATCACAACTCGAGCTTAAGCATTTATGACGTTGGTCAACAGGTCTATAGCTGGGTCTGAGACCAACAAGTTGTGAGAGCTAGTTATCCCCGATAACGACTCGAGTTTAGGATATGTAGTACATTGCATCCCCTCTCCACGTACCGTTGTTTTTCTCAAACCTTCGAATACTACGCATTAGTATTTTGGATAAACTAATTTCGTTCTTACTAGAAGTGATAAACCTCATTCTTCTCCAGCCTTTAAAATCAGTTCTCCTTCAACCAGTTTGTTTTCCTTGGCAACAGAAGTTAGCAGTACATCATCAGTAGTCAATTTATGCTGAATACATCTCTCCTTCATTTCTCTGTATAGGCCCAAAGCCATAGCTATTTTATCATGGTTGCGGAGCCCTATTATGATGACATGAAAAGAAACAACATCAAGCTCCTAACCATAACTTCGCATTAGATATTGAATAAAAATTATAGGTAAATTTTGCTTTCTTGCACAACCAGCGTATAATGGCTGTGAAATTTGCCATCGTTGGCACAAGTCAATTTTGACGCATGGTTTCCATAAGCAACAAAGTTTCTTCAACTTTTCGACATTTACAAAGACCCTAAATTATGGTTCCTTAAGTAATGCTATGATGTAAATGATTGCTTTTTCAGTTTCATCTTTTAGTCAGAGAGCTTCAGAAGTATCACTGACTCTGCACAACCTACTTATTAATGTGAGAAAATGGGTATGTTTTGAAATAAAAAGTTACTCCATCATTTCAAGTAATATCAGATAAGCAACCAGACCAAGCTTATTCATGCAAGTTTTCACCTTGAAAGTATTCTTTATCTGAGTTTAGGAATAACCTCTTAAAACCATCTTTACAAGAATTTTTACCCCAATATCTACCATATTGCACTCCCAAAAGTCAACAATCGATATATGATAAGTTACAATGTCAGGTCTCAGACATTCCATGACCATTTTCTTGTAAATATAAAAATCCTTTGACATCTTTATGTAGAAGAATGTTATATATTACCGAAGTGGGAGAAAGACCTTCAAGCAACTGTCAAGGGAACAACTTTTTCAGCTTTCAGTTCAATCCTTGAGAAACCGTCCACCATGGATCCCTTATCGTGGGTGGTATCAAAGCAAGGCTTACTGTGCACCTCATGATAACATGATGCTTTTGCCACTAAGAATTTGAATCCATGGCCCTTAAGTTGCAAAGCTCAAGTAGCATTGTACAGGAAAGGGTGCGATGAAAGATGCCTCCCAATATGCTCTTAGAGCAAATGTTCAGGTATGATAGCCCTTGCTAACTAGATATCTGGGTCTGGAAATCAGATGGGTGTCAATCCCTTTTCAAATAGAAAGATGTTACTATAAGAGTTCGGTTATAATTGAGTATTCATTGGAAACAGAATCAAGCTCAAGTCTGAAGAAAGTTCTAAATGAGGGATTTAGCCAGATGTCAGCCATCTTGCCTCTTCCTGGGGGAGGGGGGGTGTTGTAATGCTGGTTTGATTGATGATTGCATGGTAAAAATGTGCATCTAGCGGTGAAATAATGCGCCTTACGGTAACACTTGAAACCACCTGATTTTTAGCCCCAACCAATCATCTCTTAGATTTTCCACGGACGATTTGGGTTATCATCACAGATGTACAGACGCGAATGCGGACTTAAGGTGATTTTCCTTAAGGCAATCAATTATACGAGTAAACGGGAAATGATTCCAAAAGAGTGGCATTTTATTCATCATGCTTAGTAAAGACAATGGGAATGTCCCTTCTTCCTGCAAGGTTGATGCAGCATGATATCAATTTTAACATTTGTTTTATTTTTATTTATTTTTATTCTATGTAAAAGGCTCATTATACATGCCTTATTATCCTTTCTTTTTGTTTTTCTTTTTTTCCTAATTTTTAGGAAAAAGTTGTTGCTTATATGGGGGATTTAGCCTCTATAAGGCTCCCCAATAGTTAGGGTTTTTTTGAAGTTTTGAATGAAGTAATTTTTCTCCCTCACTTAATTCTCTCTCTCTCCCCCCTCTCGTTCCCGCAGCCCCCCCCCCCTCTCTCGAAACCGCACCTTTCTCCCTCCCCCAAACCCTACTCCTCACGTCGCTGCCTTCCACCCCCCCCCTCTCCGAGTCCACCTCCCCAGCCAACCTCTCCCCGCGCCTCCTCCTCTCGTCAGCCTCCTTCCTCGCCAACCTGCGCGTCGCCCCTTCTCCCCTCCGCTGCTCGCCCTCACCCGCGCCATCGCAGGCCCGCACTCCCCGTGCACCAGCACCACGCCCCCGCCTCCCCGTAGCGTTGCCACCTCTGCAACACCTTCCCTCACCTTCGCACCCCGCCTCTCTCCCACTCGCCATCCCCTTTCCCTACAAGCGTCGTTCCCTCTCCATCCCCAAGTGCTAACCACCCTCTCAGCCCCATCGTCCATGGTACCCGTCCTACCGCATACACCTACGTGATTCCCACTGTTGTACGACGCACAGCCGTCAACCTACCACCCTCCCGACCACCGCCAACCACCATCAAAGCCGTTGTGCAGCCAGTCGTCCCCGCGCCCCTGAAGCCGTTCGGAACGCCCCTGACAAGGCCGCGGCCTGCCGTGACCAGATTTGAAGTTCGCCTTCTTTCCCCTTGCCGGTTGTGGTATGAGCGCCCGTCTCCACCATTTATTCTACCGAATATTGTTAGCTTTGTGGATTGTTATATTGCTAATTGGCTTGGTGACTTATTGAGATTCCGTAACTGCAATTTTGCTATTTATTTCCAGTAATCGTTAACTAGTTGTGTTGCCCTAAGTTTGTGGAGAAACCTGTGCTAGAATTCGAGTAGTCGTTGTCCTCTGTTGCTGATTTTGCGTATCACACGTGGCTTGTTTCGTTTTCGTCATTTAGCCCCTTAGTTTCAATTTTTAGGATCGTCATTTAGTTCATTACTCATTTAGGTTGCATCAATTTGGTATCAGAGCCTAACGATCTTGCACCTCATTTGCATTCCATTTGTTTATTGCATCAAAGAAAAAAACAATAACAAAAAAAATCCCAAAACAAAAAAAATAAACAACAAAAAAAATCTCAAAATAAAAGAGAGCAAAAAGAACCCTAGGATTCCCATGGCCGACAAACCTAGTTCCTCTAAACCCACCTATACCTCACACCCTGAACTAACATTAGAGGCTTTGTCTGCCCAATTACAACACATGTGCAATCAACTGAGCACACAAATCGCCGCAGTAGATGGTCGAGTTACCACTGCATACGGACAAATTGCCACATTGATTAGTCGCGTGCTAGGTCAAGACCATAGTGATGAAACACCCAACAAAGGTCGACGTACTGGTCGGAAACTGCACTCCCGGAGTAACACTTCTCGCGACTCTAGTTCATCTACTTCTGACGGACATGTTAGCGATTGGCAATCACAAGAAAGTGAGAAAGAAGGACCAAGAGACGACACCCCTTCCACTCCCAAGATTCAAGATCCCCTCACCTCTGGATATAAATTCCCGCCACGACCTGGACCTAGGTCCGATGACGGATGGGATCGAGGCATCTGTCTCGATGTTCCGGAATTTGACGGAGGACGAGACCCTGATGTCTTCTTGGATTGGCTCCAAACAGTCAAACACTTCTTTGTGTGGAAGTCCATGCCTAGTGAGCGAAAAGATCAATTTGTCACAATCAAACTAAAAGGGCATGCCCTGCTATGGTGGGACCGTTTGCAATCTGAACGCAAACGAAAAGGGAAAAGTAAGATCCGCAGTTGGAGCAAGATGAAGACCAAACTGAAAACCAAACTCGTGCCTGAAGATTATAAACGAGATCTATACGCGCGACTGCAATCATGGAAACAAGGCACCATGAGTGTGAGAGAATACACCGAAGGGTTCCAAGCCCTCGTGCATCGCAACCGACTGCAGGAGACTCCTATCCAGGAAGTCACCCGCTACCTGCAAGGACTCCGCCAAGTTATCCAGGATGAACTCTACCTCCACAACTGCCGAAACGTTGATGAAGCCTACAAGCAGGCTGAACGGGCCCAGACAAGGAGGATGTCTTTTCCTGTGAACTCCGTTCCGCGCACTAGTACCCCGATGACGACCTCCAAACCAATAGATCCCTCATCGATTGTTACGGGCAAACCCCAAGCCAAACCCTCAACTCCTACTGTCGCCCGACCACCTATTGAAAACCCCGGACCAGGCATCTTGGGGAGTCGACCTGTTGTAGGACCTGATACTTGTTTTCGATGTTACCAAAAGGGACATCGAGCAGCAGAGTGCCCAAACCCTAAGGCTAGACCCGCAAATTTATGCACCATCGACGACCCTGAAGACCCTGACCCTGACCAGCAGGAATCACCTGAAGAGGATCCGACAGCTTTGACTGCTGACACCGCGGGAGCCGATGACTATGAGCCTCTAGGAGTGGATGGAGACGTATCCGGACCTTTCTTAGTAATTGAACATGAGAACTTTATCGCTCCTGACAGCGCACCCACAAACATCTTGCTCACACCCGCTGTCAACGACGCTGATAGTTGGCTGCGTCGCAGCATCTTCCAAACCACCTGCACCTCAGGAGGGCAACGTTGTTCGCTGATCATTGATGGAGGAAGCGTTGAGAACTTCGTTTCACAAGAAATGGTCGATAAGTTGGGTCTGCCAACTCAACCACTCGAGAAACCTTACATTGTGGCATGGTTTCGAGGTGGCACCCAACTCCCGATCCACCGTCAAAGCCTCGTTAGCTTCTCAATTGGGCCTTCATATAAAGACGAGGTGTGGTGCCATGTAGACCCTATGGATGTTTGTCACGTACTACTTGGGAGACTGATGAATCTGTGATTCATCACTCTAAAAGTTGAAAATAGAGTCTTGTTCCCGAATAAATAACAACATATTTCCCTTTTTCTTGCACAATTAGGGCATGTTTGGTTGCAGGGTTGGGCAGGGTTGGCCCAACCCTGGTTACTATTCACAAGGGTGCTTTCTCCTCACAGATTACTATTTACCCACCCCAACCCAGGCCAACCCAACCCAGTCCAACCCAGTAACCAAACAGGCCCTTAGCATTCATACATACATTTATAACATTTGCATTTTAGCATTCACATTTGCATTAAATAAGAAGTCAAGATCACTTGTAAAATATCCACCTATAAAATAACACCTCCCTTATGATATACACCTTTAGTTAATAATATAAGGAAGAAGGTCAGAGATCTCCTTTGTAAAAGCACCCAATAAAGCCCTAGAACCTCTGGATCTTAAAAAGCCCATAACTCCCTCATACAACCTTCAAAATAGGTCTACTCACTTTCAGAGTAATACACATTCAAAGACCTTTAAAATGAGACTAATTTCATCCAATTTGGAGCTCGTAGGAAGAAGTTGGGTTTTTGGGCCTCTATATATACTATACATGTGTATATTTGTATTCCTATATTTTTGTATCATATTTGACCTCATATCCGTTTTTGTCAACATGAAACTTGTAGATCTCATCGAGATCTACAACTTTCATGTTTTGAGTTTTTTCAAATTCGGCCTCCTCTCTCTAAACTCATTTCTCCTCTCAGCCACTCATAGCTGGCCACGTGGCGCCCTCTGATTGCGCCACGCGACCCGCTCCCCTTGCCTTAGCCGCCCGCGCCCACAGCCGTTGGATCTTCATCCCGATCCAACGGTGGCGCCACCTCCACATACGCCCTCTTTCTCAGCCGTTTGATCATCCCCGCCTTTCATCATCACCGTCCATTCGCGTCGTAACCATAGCCTGCCATGTGGCAGCTCCGAAGCCCTTCGATCACGCCTTTGATCTTGCCATCTAAGCCGCTAGTTCCGCAACCAACCTCAGCCCTTCGATCAACGCCTTCTTCACATCCAAGCCGTTCGCCAGCGCCGCTCCCATATCGCACCATGTGATGCAATCCACAGCCCTCGATCGCTCAACCTCAGATCGCATCAGAACCGCTATCTGGCGCTTTGATCCGGGCCGTTGGATCACAAGATCCAACGGCCAGGACCTCATCTTCTACCTCTGGCCTCTCTCTCTCCCACGATCTCGATCTTGCACGAGGGGCCGCCCCTTTCTATTCTCAGCCCCACTCCAGCCACCCTCTTCGATCGCCAACATCGCCACGATGGAGCCCACTCTTCCCTCATCCTCGTCAGCTCCCTCACTCACCACAACTCCCACCAGAGTCGCCCCACAACCTCCACGAACTCCACCTTCCAACGACTCCGGCCATCAACTTCATCCTATAAATAATCGTCCTCCGGCCACTGTCATGCCTATCCGCCATTACGTGAGGAACCCTTGAGCTCAGAGCCATCGATTGGTGACAGCAATTGACCGTATCTTCGAGCGAAGGCAGGCGTCTTCTCCGGCGAGATCCATGGCTGCCTCCGTCGTGCTGCAGCCCCCCCCCCCTCCGTGAGCTGCGTGAGCTCAGGTATACTACCGACCTTCGAGCGACGACCTGGAGCTCAAACCTGAGCTCCATTCCCCAGGTAGCATCCTCCATCCTCCTCTGATCTTCTCTTTATTTTCCCGTTGATTTCTCCGATTTAATTCGCTCTCCACCGTCATCTTCTCGCTCCACCATCATCACGCCGAACTCCGCGACGGAGCTCAAATCTTCGCGCTTCCATTATTTCCCTCCAACACCGAACCCCACCTTCACTCGATCACAGCTCCGCCACCTCGGCGGAGCTCGCTCGCCGGTCATCCTCATTCCCTCGCAGGCCTCGCATCTCACTCCCAGCAACTCCACGAATATTTCACATGCTTCGGCTATAGTCCTAACCCCTTGCAGGTACTCAATTCTTCACTGGCGGGAAGCTCGTCGGAGCTCCCTTCGAGCTTCATCGTCATCGAGCTCCAGCGCTCCTCCTCCGCTCCTGAGGCCACCGGACGCTTCGTCGCACCGCCCCGCAACTTCCGAGCTTCTCCAGACCCTCCCGCGCCCCTCGCCGACGGCTGGAGGACCGGGCGGAGCCAGCCTAGCAACGCCGGAGCCCCGCCTTCTCCTCTGCAGGAGGCGGAGGGCCATTGGGGAAGACGTTCAGCCACCGTTCGATCATCTTGATCGAACAGTCAGAGTCACGCCACGTCGCCATCATCTGGAGCAGCCCAAGGCCGTTGGATCCTCTTCGATCTGATGGTTGTTGATCAGCCACGTCGCCAAGCACCGGAGCAGCAGAGAGCCGTTGGATGTATCACGATCCAGCGGTGATAGATCAGCCACGTCACCGCTTCATCGCGCTCCAGGTGCCGTTGGATCAATCTAGATCCAACGGGCACTAATCGACCACGTCGTCATCAGCAGGAGCGAGCCCGCCGCCATTGGATCAATCGATGATCTGACGGACTCATCTTCGCCACGCGTCTTCAGCCAGCAACCGTTGGATCGTCACTTGATCAACGGTCCAGATTACGCCACGACGTCCGATCCGAGCCTCTTCCCCGACCTCTAGGCTCGGATCACCCAAAGCTTCCCTGAGCCTTCGTCCGAACCTCCAGAGCAGCCGAGCCTCGTCCCGAACCGTCGAAGTCCACCGAGCCTAGGGCATCCCACGTGAGGAGCACGTGCGGCCTGGGCAAATTGCACTGAGGCCCCTGAAGGTTTCTGAAATTACAATTCAGTCCCTGCGAAGCGTACCCACGTGAGGAGCACGTGCGTCTGTGGAGAAAATTGCATTCCACCCCCTTGCATTCTAGGTAATTGCATAAAGGTCCTTGTCAGCATATTTTATTTTGAGCAATAATTATTTCCTGTATTGTAGTTATACCCATGTCTTTGCATGCATATTTAGGTGTCCATATTTCATCATTTTAAAATTCCAAAAATTACATGTTTGTAGTTTAACTTGTCCTTTATCTTATGTGACACTTGGCATAATTTTGTGATATCAGTGGAATTTTTAATTAATTGGTTCATTTATGTCATATTTTATCCAATTTCACCTTTTAATTAATACTAAATTCTATGTAACTCCAAAAATTCCAAAAAAATCACATTAGCTCTAGGATAATTAGCTGCACCTTGTATAAAATTTCATCTCAATTGCACACATTTCGAGGCCTAAATAAATTATTTGGTGATTTCCTTAATTTATTTTTAAGAGGTTCATTTCACATCAAAATTAAGGTTTGGCAATCTTCCTGGATTCCTCATCTTTAGATCTATCTAGGATAATTTTTATTCCCAAAAATGTTGTGATTTGATATTTATTAAAATTAAATTAGTCAAAATCGCCCTGAATTCATTGTTAATTCATAATTAATTCATTTAGTGTCAGAAAATTCCAAAAAAATTAGGGTAGCTTAATTTCATCATATTTCATCATCTGGCCAAGTTTCATTATTTTTTGACTTCATTTGAGCACCTATCTGATTTAACTTTAAAACTGGCCTGATTTTTACATGTGTCTTGCATAAAAAACCTAAAAAGACCAAAAAAATATTCCCTCTGAAAATCGAACATTGGAACTTTGCTAAAAATTCACTTAAGGAGACAGCTGCCTCCCTGAGTTCGACCTTGGACTCCCAAGTAAAAAAAGTTGCCACTCGAATTAATTTGTAAAAAATTGAAAGTTGTTTTTGATTCGCTCTCATTATCCGACTGCAACGAACATTAATTATTAATTAGGACATTAATTTGCTCTAATTAACAAGGGTAGCGGGAGCGTTATCAGAGACCTTGGCAATTCGACCGAGACACTGAGCACACAGGGAAAATGAACACTTACTCCTTTCTCATAGACAAGGTGTGTGTGACCCTTAGACCGCAACGTGAAGCCCTTAGCCCTCGCCAGGTGGCTACACTTCGAGCCGCGACCGCACAATCGGGTAAAAATACTCCACCGTCAAAGATTTCGACTACGGGCCCCGTATTATTGATGGAAGCACAGACGTTCCAACGGGAAATTCAGGAGAGCTCCACCATTTATGCATTAATGGGACGCGAAGTGAACAATCGAGAGACAACTACACCCGAAGTCCCACCAGAGATAAAGCCCATCATCCAAGAGTTCGTTGACATTATGCCTGAAGGACTACCCCCGTTGCGGGACATTCAACATCACATTGACCTAGTCCCTGGAGCCAGCCTACCCCACTTACCACATTATCGGATGAGCCCCAGTGAACACGAAGAAATGAACAAGCAGGTCACTGATCTCCTACGTCGTGGATATGTTCGAGAGAGTATGAGTCCCGTGGCGGTCCCTGCTCTGCTTACCCTAAAAAAGGATGGCACATAGAGAATGTGCGTGGATAGTCGTGCTATCAACAAGATAACGATCAAGTATCGTTTTCCGATTCCACGCCTTGATGACATGCTCGACATGCTATCGGGTGCCAAATTATTTTTCAAAATGGATCTTCGCAGTGGGTAACATCAGATTCGCCTCTGACCTGGAGACGAGTGGAAGACTGCTTTTAAGACCAAAGAGGGCCTTTATGAATGGACAGTAATGCCCTTCGGTCTGTCTAACGCCCCCAGCACTTTCATGCGAACCATGAATCATGTTTTACGGCCTTTCATCAGTAAGTTTGTGGTTGTGTACCTGTCTAACGCCCCCAGCACTTTCATGCGAACCATGAATCATGTTTTACGGCCTTTCATCAGTAAGTTTGTGGTTGTGTACTTTGATGACATATTGATCTACAGTTTGACCAAAGACGACCACTTATCTCACTTACGACAAGTCCTAGAAACCCTGAGAGCCCAACAACTGTACGTCCACCTCAAGAAATACTCCTTCATGTCTGACATTGTCCTCTTCCTGGGATACATTGTCACTGTCGATAGACTTAAAGTTGACCCCTCCAAGATTCAGGCCATTCAGAGCTGGCCCGTGCCCAAAACCCTCACTAAGATTCGCAGCTTTCTGGTATTGGCTTCTTTCTACCGACGCTTCATCCGGAACTTTAGCAGTTGTGCAGCTCCGTTGGTAGATTGCACGTGTAAGGGCGCACCCGCCTGGACTCTTAAAGCAGAAACCAGCTTTCAAAATCTAAAACATCAATTGACACGTGCCCATGTTTTGGCACTTCCTGACTTCACCAAGATTTTTGTAGTCGATTGCGACGCCTCACATGTCGAAATTGGTGCCGTCCTAAGTCAAGAAAGACGACCTGTAGCGTTCTACAGTGAGAAATTGAATGAAGCTCGATCACTGTACTCCACTTATGATGTCGAATTCTATGCCGTGGTGCAAGCCCTCAAGCATTGGAGGCATTACCTGTTCCAACGTGAATTTGTTCTTAACTCTAATCATGAAGCCTTAAGATATCTGAATTCGCAGAAAACCCTTAACAAACGCCATGCCAAGTGGGTTAGTTTCCTCCAAGAATACACGTTCCATCTCAAGCACAAAGCTGGAACCCTGAACCGCGTGGCCGACGCGTTGAGCCGACGAGCACACGTCCTGGCCACAATGACAGTCAGCACAATAGGATTTGACGCACTCAAGAACCTCTACCCCACCGACCCTGACTTCGGACAAACTTATGCCGAATGTGTTGATACTGGACAGGATCCGACATCCACTTATGTCCTTCATGAGGGATTCCTGTTCAAGGCCCACCAACTGTGCATTCCTGCCACTTCCCTTCGAGAGAACCTGATTTTAGAACTGCATAACAGTGGTTTAGCTGGACATTTTGGAAGGGACAAGACCTTGACCCTTCTCCAAGAGCGATTTTATTGGCCGTAAATGCGAAAGGATGTTACAAATTTGTACAAAAATGCCAAACATGTCAAAGATTCAAAGGCCATAAGCAGAACACTGGGTTGTATACACCTCTGTCGATTCCTCTTCGAACCTGGGAAGACATCACTATGGATTTTGTGCTAGGCTCACCCCTCACGCTACGAAAAGTTGACTCTATTTTTGTGGTTGTGGACAGATTTTCTAAAATGGCACATTTTATTACATGTAGAAAAACCTCAGATGCATCTCATGTCGCTGATTTGTTTTTTCGTGATGTCGTTCGATTGCATGGTGTCCCTCGTTCTTTTACTTCGGATCGTGATACCCGGTTTTTGAGTCATTTTTGGCGCACGCTTTGGTCTCGTCTTGGTACTCATTTGCAATACAACACCGCTTATCATCCACAAACAGATGGGCAAACCGAAGTAGTTAACAGATAATTAGGAAATTTATTGCGACGCCTTGCAGGAGACTCTCCGTCCAAATGGGATCTAATTCTTCCCCAAGCTGAATTCGCGTATAACAGTTCCACTAATAGGTCCACCGGAAAATCACCATTTGAGATTGTGTACGGCTTTCCACTTACCCAATTTCTAAACCTAAAACCCACAACCATACAAGGGAGATGTAGTGCAGTTGCTGAGGATCTGGTCGAACACCTAACCCACATCCATACTGAAATCCGAGCCAAACTCCAAACCATGAACCAGAAATACCAAGCCCAAGCCAACCTACACCGAAGAGAGAACGAGTTCAGGGTTGGAGAATTAGTGATGGTCCACTTAAAAAAAGAGAGGTTTCCTTTGAGAGTCCACCAAAAATTGAGTGAACGAAAGATTGGTCCATTCCGAATCCTCAAAAAGATTGGGCCCAATGCTTACTTACTTGATCTGCCGCCAGATGTCCAGACATCGCCAGTCTTTAATGTATCAGATCTCTTCTTATATCATGGAGATGAACAGACAGATGCCACTACGCCAGCAATTCCCGCCGATGATACGCGCCAACCACCAGCCGCAACTGATGCCGATCAGATTGAAGATATTGCAGACATCCGAGATATGACGACTAGACGTAGTCTCTTCCGACGATATCTAGTCAAGTGGAAGGGATGACCTCTTACAGATTGCACCTGGATTGACGAGGATGAACTCCAACAACTCCGCCCCGATATACTTCAGAATACCACGATGCCAACTCGACGGAGCGAGATTCTTCTCAGCAAGGGTGAGTTGATGCAGCATGATATCAATTTTAACATTTGTTTTATTTTTATTTATTTTTATTCTATGTAAAAGGCTCATTATACAAGGCCTTATTATCCTTTCTTTTTGTTTTTTTTCCTAATTTTTAGGAAAAAGTTGTTGCTTATTTGGGAAATTTAGCCTCTATAATGGCTCCCCAATAGTTAGGGTTTTTTTGAAGTTTTGAATGAAGTAATTTTTCTCCCTCACTTAATTCTCTCTCTCTATCCCCTCTCGTTCCCGCAGCCCCCCCCTTCTCTCGAACCCGCGCCTATTCCCCTCCCCCAAACCCTACTCCTCACGCCGCCGCCTTCCCCCCCCCCCCTTCGAGTCCACCTCCCCAGCCAATCTCTCCCCGCGCCTCCTCCTCTCATCAGCCTCCTTCCTCGCCAACCTGCGTGCCGCCCCTTCTCCCCTCTGTTGTTCGCCCTCACCCGCGCCATCGCAGGCCCGCACTCCTCGCGCACCAGCACCACGCCCCCGCCTCCCCGTGGCGCCGCCACCTCTGCAACACCTTCCCTCACCTTCGCACCCCGCCTCTCTCCCACTCGCCGTCCCCTTTCCCTACAAGCGTCGTTCCCTCTCCATCCGCAAGTGCTAACCACCCTCTCAGCCCCACCGTCCCCGGTACCCGTCCTACCGCATAGACCTACGCGATTCCCACTGTTGTACGACGCCCAGTCGTCAACCTACCACCCTCCCGACCACCGCCAACCACCATCAAAGCCGTTGTGCAGCCAGTCATCCCCGCACCCCTGAAGCCGCTCGGAATGCCCCTGACAAGGCCGCGGCCTGTCGTGACCAGATCTGAAGTTCGCCTTCTTTCCCCTTGCCGGTTGTGGTATGAGCGCCCGTCTCAATCATTTATTCTACCGAATATTGTTAGCTTTGTGGATTGTTATATTGCTAATTGGCTTGGTGACTTATTGAGATTCCGTAACTGCAATTTTGCTATTTATTTCCAGTAATCGTTAACTAGTTGTGTTACCCTAAGTTTGTGGAGAAACCTGTGATAGAATTCGAGTAGTCGTTGTCCTCTGTTGCTGATTTTGCGTATCGCACGTCGCTTGTTTCGTTTTCGTCATTTATCCCCTTAGTTTCAATTGTTAGGATCGTCATTTAGTTCATTACTCATTTAGGTTGCATCAAAAGTCAGACAGAAGGATACTGAAAGAATATATATCTGGAAATAATCTCCTTTCAACCTTGCTGGTAAGCAAATGCAAAGCATGTTTCATAATCCCAAGCTTGCATATACCTAGTAGCAAGATATTGCATATTACATTATCGACAAGTGAAGTGTCGGCAGTGAACATTCTTTGCCTCCACACATCAAAATGAAGGCCCCCTCCAACCATTTCAATGAAGTATCTTATCTTAATGTGCCAATTAGATTAACATCCATCCTCATCATATGCTGTAGGTAACTTCGTTGGGATAGAAAACCGTCTCCTCATCTTGTTCAAATACAGATAAAGCCGAGAGCTACTGTAACTTATAGTACAAATATAAACAGAAAGCATACCGCTGTTCTCCATATGATAAAGAAGCCTGCTGGCTGATCCATGGCCAAGTTTGGGATGTAGGTCATGTGTCCATATGATTAACATTGAATTTTCAGGATTTCGAATTGCGTAATTTTCCCATCTGATAAGATCGTGGAATAAAATTCCCTAATATCATGGAACAAAAACCCAAGGTCGCAGAATTAAAATGGTGCATACCTAAAAGCGGTTGACGATCGACAAGCAGAAACCCTAATTGGACAAAAACCCCAATCAAGTTGGGCCAATGTCATGGGAAACATCATATTTATTTTTTTAAATTATTGCATCGGTACCCCTGTGTTCCCCATTACTTTTCGACCTCTACATAACATTGTTTTATTATTCCCAAAATTGCATAATGTTCCTCACTTAATTCTCTACATTTTGACGCATTGTGGATATTTTTGTGATCAGTGGTTAATTAATAATTAATTATTCTTTGGAAATTTTCATATTTTGCCCAGTTTGTGCTCTTAATTTTGTAGTTGATTAACCATTGCTATAAAAATCCCCGAAAAGCACGCAGACCACGTGCGTCGCCTGCGCTTGCTCCAGCGCCGATCTGCGCACCTCCCTGCTCTGCCTAGCGCAGCCAAGCACGGTCCAGCACCCTCCGCGTGTTGCGCCTCTATGCCCCGCCGTCGTTCGCTTCATTCCTTTGATGGATTTGGGCGCATACGTCTACATATGCACCCAAATCCACGTATGTTTGTGTAGACATTCATTCTTTGGTCTACGATATCCTAGTCTTCTATATCCGGCAAGATGTCTGAGAACAAGTTTGATGTACCCGCCACAAGCGCCTTCAAAGGTCCGACGCCTATTGTCAAAATGGACAAGACAAATTATGAGCTCTGGGCTATGCAGTTCATGAGCCTTATGAAGTCAAATGGTAAGAAACACATTCTTACCGAGTAGGAACTGGTGGAGAAGACCGGGGTAAACGCCTCATGGGAGGCAGGCGACGAATATGCCAAAGTTTGGCTTTCAGGAACATTGACGATTGAGATCGCCAATGATGTGTTACATCAGCCTACTGCTAAGGCGATCTGGGGTATCATTTAATATAAAAAGGACTATTATTACATGAACTTAGTCGTTTAAGGGATCCAATCAACTTGGATGGCATGGGCCTAATTGCATTTATTTCAAGTTCTTTGACCCAAGTACAAATTGAGTTGGGAATTCAATTCAACTCCAACTAGTTTTTCTGAATAAATCCATTACAATTTATTACATTTTATTATCACTGATGAAAACGAATATGAATATATTCGTATCCGATCCGCTATCGTATTTGTTTTATACATATTTTGACATCTGTATTCGTATTCGTTTTAAAATAGATGTGGATATGAATATCACTTTACATCTGCTAATATTCGCATTCGTATATCTGTTTTCGTAAATAAGCATAGTAATATATTTATTTATAACTGTACGTAACAACATTTTATGATTGCATGTATTGTTCCAAATATAATTGTTATGAAAAGAATATATCTGGTATATCTGTTTTATGTATAAATCATTCTAAATATGTATATTCCTGTTAATCTATCAAAATATTTCTGTAATTATTCATACCCGATTCATATTCGATTTACATTCGTATTTATTTTCAAGGATGTGATAACACGAATTTCATATCCGTTAAGGTATCCACATCCGTATTAGTATTTTAAAATGGATAAGGCTATGATTCTACCTACATTCGTATCCGTATCCAACCGATTTCATCCCTATTTATTGTTCATTCAAGAAGGAATTTTCGAGAAAATGACATCTATAATGGCACCGACCTAAAGTATTTTCAATATTTTTACATTCTTCATGCTTCAAAGACCTGCATGACTCTAAGTTGTTCTTTACTTCTTTTACATCGTCTTCCAATATTATATATATTGTTTCTCATTTGAACTATAAGATGAAATATAATACCTCAAAAGTGAAATTTACATGTGTTTTTTCTCGAATAAAATGATTATAGTTTCTCGGTTGACTAGACATGTTTCTAACATAAATAAATGATGGATTCCCACTTCATGGTAGCCACAAGACGAAAGTTCCTAAATTTGACATCATCAAGTCAACTTCTTAACTTGACTTATTAGAAAGGATGGAATTTTTATTTCTATAAACAGGATACGCATTAATTACTTCCATCGGATAATAATTTACAGGGAAAAATAATAGTTGTTTACTTTAGATCATAATCATACAAGAAACCCACTAATGATGCAGCATAATTGAATTTCCTTCTTATCGGGAAATCATATAACAAAATAAAATATATATCAATCAACATACATATACGAGAAACTTCAAATATTGTGATGAGTTTTCCTATATTAGGAAAGCTTTCCATCACATCGATTTATTTGTAATTATGTGTATAATATTAAAGATAATACTTATTTCCTTTTTTATATGGAGATTCATTTTGATCAGTATGACCGTTTTTATATTTAGTTAGTAGCAATTCAAAATTTTAGCAATCTCATTCTTATCTTATCCTTACTTTCATGGAGATTGGAAGAAAGAGGCAAAGATCAACGCAGTCGAGAGGAAGAGGAGGGACAGTGATGGGAAAATGTCAAGGGGATGCGAGGGTGCATGGTGGCAATGGACTCCTCGTTGCATGTGAGTGAGCCATGGCGAGAGTGGGAGGGAGAGAAGAGAGAGGACTCCTTGTTGCATGTGGACGGCGACTGCACCGAGGAATGGGGGTAGGGGCAGCTGGGAGGTCAAGGAGGTGCAAGAGGTGAATGTTCTCTCTTCTCATCATGTGCCTACCTTGTATGATATCCATGTTTATCATCATCATCGCCACTATCACAAATGTGATGCACCACCATCGACATTGCCACCATTAATAATGTGTTATAAACTGGATCATTCACCACCATCATGGGGAATATTTATGGTTTTATTTTACGTAGTTGATCTTGTACTTTACATAATTAAGTAAGCATCTTAATTAGTTAATTACTAATTTACAAGTTTTCATTTATTTATTTGTTTACAAATTGTCATCTCTGAAATAATCAATAGATGAATTTTTCTTATTGTCTCTTATTTTTTAGAACATCATACTACATTTACTAAAAGAGTGTGAATATTACATAAATACTCATAGTTTATGCATCATATTGTAAAACATTGTTGGGGAAAATATAAAAATAAAAATAACTGCTATATTACTAATTTATAACTTATTTTATAAAGAATCATATTTATTTTACAAAAAGATGTCGACTTTTGCATAAATTCCTCGAAAATTTAAAAAGACTTTTTTTTGTAATATTGGTTGAAAACACATCGAGATGAAAGAAATGTAAGATATTAACGAAAAAAATGAAAAAAATAGAAAAACTAAAAATACAATTTAAACTATTATATGAAATACAGAATTAATATAAGAATATGTGATCAAAAGACCTTTTGGGATAAGCCAGATGGATGCAACCGTTAGATTTAGATTTCAAGAATGGTGTAATAGGATTTCCTCGTAAGACAACACCTCTCTCTTTTTTTTAACTTTGTATATTGCGTTAGCGATCGTTGGAAGAGCCAAGTTTTGACCAGTCTTGACTCAAGCTCAACCCGAAGAATCATATCTGTAACGTCCAGGGCTTAGGTCTTCGGTCCGTTATCGAGGAAAACTGGCCCTGACAACTTGTTAGGTTCGGATGCAGATGGACCCGTTGGCAACCATCTAAAATTCTTAAGCCCAAGTTGTCAAGTAGTAATCCCACCATTTATAACCCATTCTCACACTTTGTGAATTTTAGATGTGGGACTATGTTTGAGGGTGTAGGTGTAACAACCTCCCCCACTTATATTCGCAACGTCCTCGTTGGGATATGGCCCATCACTTATTCTCAGTGACAGTGGCGTCTGCACGCTCTTGGTAGCCATTTCCTCCTACCTCTTTGTAGGGACGGCTCCACCTCTCGGGTAGCCCTTTTCACTATCAGAGGGAACATGGCTCTGATACCATTTGTAACGTCCAGGGCTTAGGTCTCTGGTCTATTATCGAGGAAAACTGATCCTGACAACTTGTTGTGTTCGGACACAGATGGACCCGTTGGCAACCACCCAAAATGCTTAAATCCAAGTTGTCAAGTAGTAATCCCCACCACTTATAACACACTCTCACACTTTGTGAATTTTAGATGTGGGACTATGTTTGAGGGTGTAGGTGTAACAACATACCCCCAAATATAGTGCCATATCTAAAACTCATGAAGTGTGAGTGTGATTTATAAGTGGTGGGGATTACTACTTGATAACTTGAGCTTAAGCATTTTGGGTGGTTGTTAACGGGTCCAATTGGACTCGAACCCAACAAGTTGTCAGGGTCAGTTTTCCTCGATAACGGACCTGAGATCTAAGCCCGTGACGTTACAAATGGTATCAGAGCCAATTTCCCTCTAATAGTGGAAAGGCTACCCGAGAGGTGGAGCCACCCCTACAAAGAGATAGGAGGAAATGGCTATCCAGAGCATGCAGCCGCCACTATCACTGGGAATAAGTGATGGCCATGTCGCAACCAGGACGTTGCGAATATAAGTGGGGGAGGTTGTAACACCCATACCCCCAAATATAGTGCCACATCTAAAACTCATGAAGTGTGAGTGTGGTTTATAAGTGGTGGGGATTACTACTTAACAACTTGGGCTTAAGCATTTTGGGTGGTTGACAACGGGTCCAATTGGGCTCGAACCCAACAAGTTGTCAGGGTCAGTTTTCTTCGATAACGGATCGGGGACCTAACCCTGGGACGTTACAATATCAATCTATATTAGCACAGATTTTGGATCACTTTAATTTTTTGTTGTGATCGGAAAAGTTAAGAGGCTCGAGTTTCAGGCTAGGTCGAGTAGGTCAGGTTCAATGCTCATCCCTATGGCTAGCCACACGTTCGTAATTGTAAGATCTCAGGCTTATGTCCCGAGCACCATGATATATACCACCTTTTCCATTGGTGTTGTGATAAGTTGTTATTAGGTAGCATTGGATCAAATTGGAACATATTTTAGTTCAATCCATATCCAATCTACTTTTAAGATTGGATCGGATTTATAAACCTACATTATCACCAAATAATTTAATATCATGTTTATAACACTCAACATTTAGATTACGTTTGATCATTTGGATAAATACAAACTTAGACATTGGTTCTTAATATTTTAGTACTTATTTCATCTTTCTTTTTATTGATAATGTGATGTTACATTTTAAATGGTAATTAAAATGACACGTGACAAGAGGTCACGAGTAGGATTTATATTATAAGAAAGAATCGTCAATTTTAAAATTTTGTCATGTTATAAAAACAAAATTTCTATCAAAACCATAATGTATATAAAAAGAAATTAAATGACATGATTCGTTAATAAAAGATCACGTATACATTGGCACATAAATTTGGATTTTGAAACTGGTCGAAGATCCTATCTTTGATTTAATGAATTTGAAAAATCTTAATTGGATTCAATTCATTAGAACGATAAGATCAAACCAATTCAGTCTAGTAACATCATATTTGGATTCACGTGTACTTGTGACATGCATGCGATCCGGATTATCTGTTTACACATCATTCATAATATTATATTGAGCAGCGAAAAATTTCCTCTCAATTTCTGTAACTTAACCGATTTTGGAGTGACTCAGATCGGAAAGTCTCTCCTACCCATCTCAGGGACGTAGTTTTGGAGTGTGCCTAGCCCTCTCCTAAGCTGCACTTCCACTGAGAAGGCAACGCGGAAGAGTCTCTTAGGAGGCTTCCTCACTGCTTGAATTTTTTGTTACTGTTCCATCAATAGGCCCTGACGAAGAAAAGATCGTTGTCAGATGGAGTTGAGTTGTGATTACTGTTCCACCAGCATGCGCTGCAAAGAATGAGATTAGATTTTGGAAATTATCAATCATCAATCACGAATCATCAATATTTAATAAGATCCATCATCACATATGATATCTCATAACAATAGATAGAAGCAAAGGATCGTAGCACGGAAATCTTGTGCACTAGAATGAGAGCTACTACTACAGGTTGTCAGATGAAGCTAATGGACGTGTTGATAACTTAGTTAAGATGCATTACACCCCATCGCATGTCTACGAAGGCACCCCAACCCTAAGACATTCTTCCTGCCTTAGAGTCGTAGTGTGAGGTCTCATCCGGAACAAGATCACAGACTATCCACTAAGCTTGAGAAAAACAAAATCAAATACCAGAACATGAAACACAATATCTACATATTTTAAGATCCGTCAACAAGTCTAACAAATAATATATAAAATGATGTTTACCTAAATATGAATCTTATAATTAAATATGAATCATATATATATATATATATATATATATATATATAACAACTTAAAAGTCAACTTTTATACTAAGTAGCTTATTAAATTTTACATGTCAACACATATCTACTTGCTTCTTTTTGAAAATCACTGAAATACCTGTTTACTTTTAATAAATTAGATTGTACTCAACCTTTATTGTCATTTCTCTTGTTCCCAACATGGATGGCAAGTAAAGCACATGCATCGCAATAGTCCGACAACTGGACCTTAAGTTTCTGCGGTTCAAACAATTTCTATTTTCGGTACACATTATAGCTTTTGTTCAGAATATATGTAACTCTCACGTGCTTATTTTTTTCTCTTCTATTCTATTTTGGGATACATATACAGAATGTCATTTATTTGACACATGTAATGTTATATGAAAATTAATGTAAATATGAATTTGGTGACACTTGTAGTTCTGCTTGTGAATGCCATTCGAACATCGAAAAAATTTCTCCTTATTTTTGATAACCTAACGTGATTTATAGCGAACATAATACTGCGAGTGTTATAGAAACAGGTAACCCGGATCTCCGGACATCACAATATTCCTAATCTTTATCGACATTTCTCAAGATTATAAAACATCACAAAGGACATGACACTCTTGAGAGAGCACCAAAACGATCAAACAATTAAACTTCAACAGCTTCATTCTGAGGCTATTTCGCGTCTACGTCTTCGGTAACAAGGTTGAGCTGGGTTGGAGTAGACTTCTTTCAAAGGGTTTGTGAGATAAGTAATTCCTTTATAAATAACATGTGTTGTGTAAATGATTAAGAGGATTTGAATGGTTAATATAATACGATGTCAGAATATATTTTTTATATCGACAAAATTGATTTAAATACGATTAGAAATATTATAGTAAAATATCAAATAGAGGAATTTAGCAGTCATCATAGTGATCTCGTGGCCATGATGTGGCCATGCTTAGACGTTCAACCATCCAATTAAAAACATAGTGCTGCAATTAATTAATTCATTGGCAGTTGGAGGCACGAAAAATTTCGAAGTATAAAAAAAGTATGTAATGAGAAAATAGCTTTTTTAGTAGATAATACTTATGTAACGTCCCGGGCTTAGGTCCCCGGTCCCAAGTTGTCAAGTAGTAATCCCCACCACCTATAAACCACACCCATACTTCGTGAGTTTTAGATGTGGTACTATATTTGGGGTTGGGATGTTACAACTTATGGTAAAATGGGACTGCTCACGGGAGAACTAACTTGGTTCCTTTCATCTTATTTTCTCTGTTTTTTATTTTTTTAATGAATTTGTGGAAATTCATCACTATATCTTTGTAGGATTTTTATCATTTGTGCCCATATTAGATATCGCAATTTTAGTCATGCCCCTATCTTTTTGGTAATATCAGTTGTACCCCTCACTTCTTTCTCCATTATCACTTGTGCCCATCCGTCAGATTGACCGTCAAAAAATTAAAATAGCCATGGTTTATTCAAACTATGGTATGGTTAAGAAGGGTATTATGGTCAAAATAAAGTCATGGATCGATCTGGGGAGGAAGGGGTAGAGCATGGGGCTGGAGAGGTTGGACCGGGGAAGAGGGGCGGAGGAGGAGCTAGAGGGAGAAGCTCGGAGTGGAGCTTGAGGCTGACGACGCCGAGCCAGGGAGGAGGGGCAGCGGGTTGGGGAATCCACTAGAGGTGGGAAGGCAGCGACGCTGTTGCGGGTGGGTGTAGGTGCGGGAGCGGGCTGGGTGGAGGTGTAGGGGCCGGGGGAGGAACTCGGGTCTAATGGGGAGGTGTGTGGGCAGAGAGAGATACGGGGGCATGGGAGGGAGGTGCGAGGATGTGGCAGAAGGGCGGAGGGGGGGACATCGGGGCGGAGGGGGAGGTGTGCACGGTGGGTGGAGGTGCAGGGGCGGGGGGATAACCTTGGGGCGGAGGGGGAGGTGCGTGGGTGGGGAGAGGTGGGGGGCATGGGAGGGAGGTGTCGGGGCGGACCTTGGGGCGGGGGAGGGGTGCAGGGGCAGAGGGGAGGGCATCGGGGTAGAGGGGGAGTTGCGTAGGCGGGGTGGAGGTACAGGCGCGAGGGGATGACCTTGGGGCGGAGGGGGAGCTGTGTGGGTGGGGAGAAGTGCAGGGGTAGGGGAGAGAGGTGTCGGGGTGGATCTCGGGGTGCAGGAGGGAGGTGTCGGGACGGACCTCGGGGCGGGGGAGGGGGTGCAGGGGCGGACGGGAGCTAGGTGAAGGGAGAAGCTAGGAGGGCCTGGAGGGGGAAGGGCGGCGATGGAGGCGGGCCTGGAGGAGGAGGGAGGAAGAATAAAAAGAAATTGGATGGAGGAAAAAGACGAAAGTGAGAAGAAAAATATTTTTTACCCTTCATTTTTAAGTTAATTACCTATGTATCCCCAAAATTAACAGTCGTTTAGGATGAGGATTGACGGTAACTAACCCGAGGGTTACAAGTGATCATTGTGAAAGAAGTGAGGGGCACAACTGATATTACAAAAAAGATAGGGGCATAACTGAAATTGCGATATCTAAGAGGGACACAACTGATAAAACCCATCTTTATATTATGTCATTCAAGTTTCGTGCGAAACAGAGACTTCTACGACCTTCACCTAGAAAATCATTTTTAACGGTCAGAGAATTATTGAAATCGATCCTGTCTGGATAACGACCGTAGGAGTTTCTGCTTCGCACAAAACTTGAATGATATAGTATAAGGATACAGTAATGAAAATCTACGGAAGCATTTTTCAAAAAAAATAAAAAATAGAAAAAATAAAACAGAAGAACCAAGTTAGATCCCATTTTACCCTAATACTTAAGGACATGTTCGGGTAGGGGGTTAACCCCCACTTTGGGGTGTTTTCCCCCAAAACCCATATCTTTCACTCTTGTAGGACCCACTCTATCTCTTATTTAATACATTAAATAATTTATTTCTCTTTCATCGATTCTAACATAAAAATAATATATTATACTATCTTATCATCTAAAAATTATAAAAATACTAATTTTTTACTCGTTTTTCTAAACTCCGATACAATTACATCACAACAGTTCTTCACTTTTTCAAATTTCAATACAATCACATCACAACACACTCTCAACTTAAAACCTCTATCCAAATATAAAACCACAAAAACAAGTTACCCTCCTCCAAATTACCTTGGAGTAACCCTCTGTCTAAAAGCTGCTCCAATTGCCATAACTACGGGTGCTTTCTCTCAAGAAAATATCTTCACGTAACTACCAGTGCTTTTCTTGCGATTCACAAGAAAAAATATCTTCCACTGACGTAACTACCAGTGCTTTTCGTGAATATTTTTATGAGCAACAGCAAAGGGCATCAGGGGAAAAGTGCCAACTGAATGCCCACAGTGTTCTGTTGTCCCGCAGGAAAGACGGTGCTGACTCAGAGGCCCCTAATTTGCCAGCACCGGATAATCAAAGGTGACGCAAGGGATCCCTTATGCATTGATAAGGATTAAAAAAGATGGAGGGTCTTTTCAACTTGTAGCCCATCACCTTTCCCTTAATTTGCAAATTTAGCCCATGTGGCACGAAGCCTCTTCCTTTTACATGCTTCCATCTTTGGGAAATAATTCCAATGTTACACGATAGAGATAGCCGCTGCTATTATTATGGGCGTTTAGATGGTACAATTTCATTTATGACCCTAAGTTCTGTTCACTTGGAAAATAAGAGGAAATAATCCGTATTGGAATAGATATTTTCCTTCTTCGTTCCACAACTATTCTTGGAATCGTTAATTATTCCCCTTGTTTTAAATAATGATGACTATTTATTCGTCATTTGCACTTGCCTATTTTATCATAACTACTACTTATGGTATTGTAAAGACAAATCAAGATCAAGCTCAAAGATGAAATTCAATGATTTCTGTTGAAATCCTATAAAGAAGAAAAAATCACGGAGACTCACAAACCTTGATCTCTCACACAAAGATTAAGGTATTCTTCATTAGAATAGTTGTCAAAGAGGAGGGATGAATACATAAATAAATATGAGTGGTAAACGATCCTCATCCACAATCCGTTTACCCACGAAATATAAATCAACTCAACAACTATAATAACCATCATTTATTCAATATTCCCATGAACAACAAATAAACAGGAAACACGAATAAACCATTTATTCTACTCTCGTCCAAGAAACATAAGAATAGCGAATGGATCCTTTTAATAGTTATTCCGCCTTTCTTAATCTTTGTTCCACATTTCTTATTTCACAATATGTGATGATTTATTTACATCTATCTTGTTCTCTTTTTTTTTTTGAGAAAGGGGTGGGGATAATATTTTAAAATTTTTTGAATATATGTATAGGAATAATATAAGTTTTCCTATGCACAATTGAAACTCAGTAGAAAATTGAACTATAAATGTAGGTAGGAAAAAAAGTGTAGAGGATGGTTAGTGAAATATGTAGCGACTTTTGATAAATTACATGTACATCTATAACTAGTAAAAAATTAGCGACTCGAATAAGTCAATATTTACACGCCTTTATCCATCAAATTTGTTGTCGATAGAGAGAAGGTGTTTTGTTGATGGAATCAATTTGACGGATAGGGCTTGACCCCCTATCCCTCTGTCATCAACCTCTCCGACAAAAAAATACAAATAACAAGCACTCATTCATCTTTATCCATCTAACATAACCATCTTTTATCTTTTATCCCTTCTTTTCTAACCGAACAGAGAACATCAAATATTTACCACTTATCCCTTCTTATTGTTCTTAATCCTACGCCTCCAATCGAACGGAAATAAAAGATAAATCTCCCTTATTCCTTTATCAAACAGGTCCTTAAAAGCTACTTGTTTTTTATAAGTAAGACAATGTACTAAATAGAAAATGTGTAGACCAATTGCTTTCCAATATTATATAAGTAAAATAAAAATAAAGAACCTATAGGAGTAGATACTTACAACAAGACACCTCAAAAATGAAATAAACCAAATAACTAGCTGGTAAAGATTAGTACATCATGCATAATTAGCTCAACAAATCCGTTTTGTGACAGCACCAATCCAACGATGATTTCGCTCTTGCCAAATATGCTAAGTCGCAACTACAAATGTAGTTCTCAAAATTTCCCATGGTTGTAGAGCATTTAAATGTTGATTTAATCCATGCAAGTATTTCCAAAAGAGCCATATCGGGCGACAAGGAGAGCCAACTATATACAACGTACCAATAAAATCGCACAAGCTACCAGGCAAACGAAGAGTAAGCACGTGGTCCCGAGACGCAACTGTCGAGGAACAAAGTAGATAAACATAATCTTTGCAAATACCAGACCTAAAAAGGTAGTCCCTATTTAGAAAGCGATTCATCGCAATCCCATAAAGACAACACGAAAGTTTAGGTGTTGCACCACCCTTCCTCACCTCACCAAACCAAGCAACCTTAGAACCAAGCAACCTTAGAGGCATGTTTGGTTACTGGGTTAGAATGGGTTGGGATGGGGTATCCTTATATGAATAGTAGCTGTTTTGAGGGTTGGCATGGTTGGAATGATAATTGTGATGTGCTGTGATATTGATTATGTGTTATATTAATTTTTTAATGATTATAATATATTTTTATGCTAATAAGTGCATTTGAACAATGTTAAAAACCATTATACCAAAGAAATTGTATGGCCAATACAAGTAATCACAACCAGGAATACAGGGTTGGAGCTAGGGGTATGTCAGGGTATCCCGGGGTAGCCAGACACAATCCCAAGCCATAGCAAAGGTAAATGGCCTTATATAGTTGACCCACGTGATCGGGGTCAGTCCCCAAAATAAAAGATCGTGCGAACCCCCTTCCCTGGATAATATAACGTCAAAGAAGGGAGGGGGAAGGGGTAGGAGGAACTGTTGTATTAAAAATTGTATATATAGGTTTTAATTGGAAAATCTATTATTTACAATTGGTATTGATTTGGTTTCAATTGGGAAACCAAATGAGTTGGAGGGAAAGTTGGGAATTTCCAAATTTGAAACAAGTTTGAGTTTGGGTGGAAGTTTAGTACCATACCTTAGAGGTCTAAACTTTTGTTGGACTTATATATGAATCTACACCCCAAGCTCTTGTAGCAATAGTAGAGAGGAGGAATGGAGGACCACACGCGCGCGCGCGCGCTCCGCTCCGTCTCCGGCTCCGGCTCCGGCTTGAGAGAGTCAACTCGGATCTCGATACTTTTGCTGCGGTTTTCATTTGGTAAGTCGATTAAATTAATCACACGATTAATTTGATAAGTCGACTTAAATGGGAATTCAACTCGCCATTATGGGCACGATTTTGGGATCCGAAAGGCTACGTTTTAGGGACGCGTTTTCGGAAACCAAATGTAACCGCGCGCTAGGGCACGCGAGCCCCTCTATATATATATATCCCTCACTCGACGCGTTTTTTGTTAACTCTCAAGAAAAACCTCTCATGCTGTCTCTCTCTCTCTCTGGTTCTTCCTCTCACGGACAAACGTTTTCCTCTTCCTCTCTCGGTTGCAGTTCTCTGAGGTATAATCGAGGACGATCCCGTTGGTGTGCGCCGACGACGATCGTGAACCGTCGTATCCTGGTAGCGGATCGCCAGTACCCTACGCACCGGTATTGTGGGGGCGATATCTTCTCTAAGGACAGTCCATTTCATGGACGCTTCGGTAACTTCTAAACTGATCTTTATTTTATTTTGGTTGCCGCAATATGTTTATTGCTTTACCCTTTCTGGATCATGCCCGTGTTATTTATGTTTCTGTTCTATTAATCGGTTCCTGTTTGCATTGTATAATCGGATAATGATTGGGAAACATACGATTAATATGATTTTATTCGGTATTGTTTCTCTGTTAACTCATTTGGATCCAAAAATTTAATGTTTAATATATGCACTGGTAATCTTTTTAACATCAATCTTAGAGAAGATATCCCGAACCGATTATAGAATGTCGAAAACAATGTTTAAATCAAGGGTAGATATGACGGGTATGCCTGAAAAATTTCGATGGACAGAATTTTAAGCGTTGGCAATAACGCATGAAGATCTGGTTATCCACCATAGGTTTAATCTCGATGCTTGAAACCGACTGTCCTACGGTGGATATGGAAAACCCCTCACCCGATAGCCATAAGACACAATCTGCGTGGAAGGAACGCGACCGTATATGTCATGGTTGCATCTTGTTGGCTCTGTCCAACACTTTATTTGACGTATATTGTTCGTCCACGTTGATTGCGAAGGGGCTATGGGAAGACTTGGATCGGAAGTATAACACCGAAGACCTCGGTATTGAGAAATACTCCGTAGCCAAATTTTTGAAGTTTTCCATGGCCGAAGGGAAGTCTATTTCTGAACAGGCAAACGAGTTTTTACTCCTGCTCTATGGTTTAGAGGATGTCGAAATGAAACTTCCAGAGAATTTTCAGGTCATGTGCATCATAGAGAAATTCCCCAAGTCGCGGGAAGACTTCGGTATGACCCTAAAACACAGGAAGGGGAAAATTTCTATGGATGACTTGATGGTGGCAATTACCATAGAAGAGGAACACATGAAACAAAAACCTGTGCTTCCTGTCGATATTCAGGCTAAGGTTAATCTTATGACCTCGAAGGGCAAGGATAAGAAGGAAAAGGGTCCCAATAACAATAAAATGAAATCAAAGGGCAAGATCCAGAAAAAGGCAAAGAATAAACCCTGTTGGCACTGTAATCAGGTTGGCCATTGGAAGAAGGACTGTCCGTCCTTGAAGGCCCAACCTAAGGCTACAGACGGGAGTCCACAACTGAACATGATCACTATGGGACTCGGGGCTAGCGAGGGGTATGTCTCTGTAAAACCTGAACTATACCATATCCATGATCCAAATGAGTGGCTCGTGGATACGGGAGCCAATGTAAATATATGTTCTGACAGAACGTTATTTTCTTCTTATCAGACCTACAACGGTGGGACTGTGAAGATGGATAACGATTCTGCAGCCAGGGTGCTAGGGTCGGGAAAAGTCAACTTGAGGTTCTCCTCTGGACGTGTCTGGACATTGCACAGGGTGTTGCATGTTCCTGACATCAAGAAGAATGTGTTATCTGGCTCTATCTTAGTTAAAAATGGTTTTGAATTAAACTTTAAATGTAATAAAGTTGTTATTCTGAGACATGATGTCTTTTATGGTAAAGGCTATTTGGCTGACTTTGATTTGTTATTTAGAATTAGATGTGATTCAGTAAACATTAATGAATTGAATGTTTTGAATGCTGAATATTCTAGTTCTGTGTCTCATGTTGTGAATAATCTAGAATCTTGTGATCTGTGGCATGGTAGATTGGGACATGTAAACCTAAATTCAATTAAAAGAATGATGAATTTAGAGTTGATCCCTAAACACACATTTGATAAAACTCAAAAATGTGAAATATGTGTGCAAACTAAGACACCTAGGAAGTCTTTTCAATCTGTCTCTAGAGATAGTGAGATCTTGGATCTAGTGCACACAAATATCTGTGAGTTTAATAGTGTGTTGACCCGAGACAATAAGAAATACTTTATCACTTTTATAGATGATGGCAGTAGATACTGCTATGTATATCTAATGAAAACCAAGGATGAAGTCTTAGAGAAATTTCTTATCTTTAAGAATGAGGCTGAGACACAAACAGGAAAAGTGCTTAAACGTCTTAGGTCAGATAGAGGAGGTGAATATACCTCTAACTTATTTGATGAACAATGCAAATCTTTTGACATAGTTCATGAAGTTACGGCCCCATATTCACCGCAATCAAATGGGATAGCAGAACAGAAAAATAGAACCTTAACTAACATGATCAATGCTCTCTTACAAAGTTCTGGACTTCCAACCTATATGTGGGGAGAAGCCTTGAATAAGGCTTGTCATATTCTGAATAGGGTGCCTCCAAGACATATGGAAAAGTGTCCCTTTGAACTTTGGAGAAATAGGAAACCGAGTTTAAGATATCTCAAAGTGTGGGGCTGTCTCGCTAAGGTTTTAGTCCCAGAACACAAGAGAAAGAAACTTGGTCCTAAAACTGTTGATTCGGTCTTCTTAGGTTACCTAAAAAATAGCTATGCATATAGGTTCTTGGTAATTCGGTCTGAGATACTGGGCATAGATGTCAACACTATTGTTGAACTCCGTGATGCTACCTTCTTTGAAGATGTCTTTCCGTTGAATAGTGGGATTCCTCAGAATTTGACCATTGAGGGCGCCTCTACATCAGGATCTATTCCAAATCAAGTGGAAAGGATAATGAATGTGGGGGTTGAGACTCAACCTGAACCCAATGATCTTTCTGAAGAGACTGAGCCAAGAAGGAGTAAAAGACCTCGGATAGCCAAGGATCTGGGTAGAGACTTCGTTGTCTACCAGATCGAGGGTGATCCACCAAGTTACAAGAAAGCCGTGCCTTCATCTGAAGCAAAACAATGGAAGGAAGGCATCAAATCTGAGATGGATTCCATTATGGCTAATGGGACTTGGGAGTCGGTTGATTTACCCAAAGGGTGCTCTACTATTGGGTGCAAGTGGGTGTTTAAGAGAAAGCTTAGACCTGACGGATCAATTGAAAAGTACAAAGCCAGATTAGTTGCCAAGGGCTTTAGGCAAAAGGATGGTATCGATTATTTTGATACCTATTCCCCTGTGACTAGGATGACCACAATCCGGATGCTCATAGCATTGGCATCTGTATATGATCTCTCTATCCACCAGATGGATGTGAATACCGCCTTCTTACATGACGATCTTGAGGAAGAGATCTATATGGATCAACCTGATGGGCTTGTGACTCCTGAGAATGAGGGAAAGGTTTGCAAGCTTGTCAAATCCCTTTACGGATTGAAACAAGCACCAAAGCAGTGGCATGAAAAATTTGACAAGACTATTTTGTCATATGGCTTTAAGGTTCATGAATCCGATAAGTGTGTTTATTCCAAGGTGAACGGTGATGAGTGTATTGTCTTGTGCCTATATGTTGATGACATATTGTTGTTCGGATCACATATGAGGATTATTAATGAGACTAAGGCTTTCTTGAGTAGCAAGTTTGAGATGAAGGACATAGGTATTGCTGATGTGATCTTGGGTCTCAAACTGAAAAGGTCAGTTGATGGGATTGTAATTTCTCAATCTCAGTATGTTGAGAAGGTACTTGAGAAATTTGGATATTAAGATTGCAAAGCTTTAAGCACTCCTTTTGATTCATCCAAAACGCTGTTTAAGACTAAAAGTGGAGTACCTGTAGCCCAGCTTAGGTATTCACAAGTGATAGGAAGTTTAATGTATCTTCCAAATTGCACGAGACCTGATATTTAATTCTCGGTTGCAAAGCTGAGTAGATACACTAGCTGTCCTGACCGTACTCACTGGGAGGCTCTGGATCGAGTACTAAAGTACTTGAAGGGAACTATTTCCCTTAGTTTGCATTATGGTAGACATCCTTCTGTACTAGAAGGTTACAGTGACGCAAGCTGGATAGGGAAAATAGAGGAGTCTGGGAGTAATGGTGTTACAGGGTATGTATTTACCCTTAGAGGCGGTGCAGTCTTATGGAGGTCTGTGAAGCAGACCATTCTAGCTCGATCCACGTTTGAGGCCGAGCTGTGTGCTTTGGACACTACTGGAATTGAGGCTGAATGGCTAAGGGAACTTCTGTCTGAAATTCCCATGGTAGGTCAGCCTGTTCCTGCGATCTCGGTACATTGTGATAATATGACCACAATTGCCAAGATCAAGAGTTCAAAGTTCAATCAGAAAACAAGGAGACACATACAAATCAGACTTAAGACGTTAAGAGATTTGGTGTCTCGAGGAATGTTGGTTGTGGATTTTGTTGGATCCAAAGACAACACGGTAGATCCGTTGACTAAGGGACTTGATAGATCTTTAGTCCTAAAGTCTAGGCTTGAGATGGGACTGAGACCTATTGGGAGTTCCTCTACAGTAGCAACCCAACCTATCTGAGTGGAGATCCCACAAAGTAGGTTCAATGTGGTAATAACAAGCTGTTTGGAGAACTGGTTAGCACTCTAAGTTTAATGCGTAAGCATGAGTGTCTTATCCCTGGAAGCCTGAGTGCCATTTAAGCTACAAGTTTAGAAAGAGCGTAGGCTCTGAATGGGTTCAAGCCTTTGGGCAGGATGTTAGCAGTGCATCCTTGGAGAACGCCACCTATGTGAGTGTTACTGTGGGCCGCAGTTAAAGGAAGAGGGTCTTTCCTAAACACACTCATGAAACAGGATAAGGGTGCATGGCCTTTAAGAGCACCAACCCTGAAGATTGTACCAAGAACAACGCTTTGTTGTTTCTACCGTATACTTTAACACCAAGGTCTGAAGTTCAAGACGTAGTTCACTTCGTTCCTGTTAAAGTGAAAGTAGTTAACTCAGGCAGATGTTCAAACCGGAAGGTACCTTTACTGAAAGTAAAGTGTGGGCAGCCGAAAGAAGTCTTTTAAATCCTTTTGAATCTCTTTTCAAATTGGTGAATTCGTGGGGGATTGTTGTATTAAAAATTGTATATATAGGTTTTAATTGGAAAATCTATTATTTACAATTGGTATTGATTTGGTTTCAATTGGGAAACCAAATGGTTTGGAGGAAAAGTTGGGAATTCCCAAATTTGAAATATGGTTGAGTTTGGATGGAAGTTTAGTACCATACCTTAGAGGTCTAAACTTTTGGTGGACTTATATATGAATCTACACCCCAAGCTCTTGTAGCAATAGTAGAGAGGAGGAATGGAGGACCACACGCGCGCGTGCTCCGCTCCGTCTCCGGCCCCGGCCCCGGCCCCGGCTCGGGAGAGTCAATTCGGATCTCGATACTTTTGCTGCGGTTTTCATTTGGTAAGTCGATTAAATTAATCACACGATTAATTTGGTAAGTCGACTTAAATGAGAATTCAACTCGCCATTATGGGCGCGATTTTGGGATCTAAAAGGCTGCGTTTTAGGGACGCATTTTCGGAAAGCAAATGTAACCGCGCGCTAGGGCACGCGAGCCCCTCTATATATATCCCTCACTCGACGCGGTTTTTGTTAACTCGCAAGAAAAACCTCTCACGTCGTCTCTCTCTCTCTGGTTCTTCCTCTCACGGACGAACGTTTTCCTCTTCCTCTCTCGGCTACAGTTCTCTGAGGTACAATCGAGGACGATCCCGTTGGTGTGCGCCGACGACGATCGTGAACCGTCGTATCCTGGGAGCGGATCGCCAGTACCCTACGCACCGGTATTGTGGGGGCGATATCTTCTCTAAGGACAGTCCATTTCATGGACGCTTCGGTGACTTCTAAAATGATCTTTATTTTATTTTGGTTGCCGCAATATGTTTATTGCTTTACCCTTTCTGGATCATGCCCGTGTTATTTATGTTTCTGTTCTATTAATCGGTTCCTGTTTGCATTGTATAATCGGATAATGATTAGGAAATATACGATTAATATGATTTTATTCGGTATTGTTTCTCTGTTAACTCATTTGGATCCGATAATTTACTGTTTAATATATGCACTGGTAATCTTTTTAACATCAGGAACTTCGCAGAAGCTCGACGTTCCCAAGTATTTAGTAACAACAAAAGGAACCCAAATTGAGTCCTTAACCATGAGAATGTGCGAGATCCATGTCACCCTCATTGCATCTTTCACATATTTCAATAATCATAGCCCAAGTCCCCCCTCCTCCTTGAGGAACCCAAATTGAGTCCTTAACCATGAGAATGTGCGAGATCCATGTCACCCTCATTGCATCTTTCACATATTTCAATAATCATAGCCCAAATCCCCCCTCCTCCTTGGGGAGGCACACTGTGTCCCAAGCCACACCGTGGCTTCCATGATTCCATAAGAAATTAGCGCACTTGCCATTGATCTTTTTTATTACTTCTTGCGAAAAGATGATGCATGCAATCCAATACAATATAATTGCAGAAATTACAGCTTTAAGAAATTGCAACCATCTAGCCAAAGAAAGGAGCTTTGCTTTCCACCCTCCGAGAATAGAGCAAATCTTATTTTCAAGAGGCCCAATAGAGGAAAACCCTCTGTAGGTCCAACCATCTAAGGTTGCAGAGCACTCTATCGATATTAAGGGTTCGTTTGGTTGCAGGGTTGGGCAGGGTTGGGTACTATTCACAGGGCTGGGTGAATAGTAAACTGTGAGGAGAGAGTACCCCTGTGAATAGTACCCAACCTAACCCAACCCTGCCCAACCCTGCAACCAAACGAACCCTAAGGGTTCATTTGGTTGCAGGGTTGGGCAGGGTTGGGTTGGCCCAACCCGGGTTACCCCTCCAACCAAACACTCCAATCCTCCTCGCAGTTTACTATTCACAGGGGTACCCCTGCCCAACCCAACCCTGTCCAACCCTGCAACCAGTGTGGACAGGCTGGTCCCGCAGCTTTTATATGACCCCTAAGGTTGCTTCTTCTTCTCTTTCTTTTTCCACTCGTCGACTTTCGCAAGACGGCACAAACTCTCTCGACTCCTTTAACTCGGTTGAAGATAGGTCCCTCACCACCTTATCAATAGTTTCGTGAAGGATGGGTCGCCTTCTTTTGTTGTAAGACAGGGCGGTTTTTCTTTTTGTGTTGGACTGTTCCTGTTCGCCAATCTGGGTTGTCCATAACCCTATCCACTTCGGCAGAAACAGGACCAACCATGGGTATATATATGGCTCCCCTCCGGTAAACTGGGTGTCACTGGTTCTTGCACCATAAAACTCCTTGACAAGGCCATGTGGGTTAAATCAGAATAAGATTACACGTCTCGGGACATAATTACAACTGTACAAGGTGTTAGGGTCATGATGCAAAAATTCCCTTAAAAGAACTATGGGCGGAGCGGCGAAGGCACCAAGTTTGAACTTCAAGGCATCAACTTGCTCCACTTGACGTCCTTGGGTGCATTGAACCCACCCTCCCTCAGCAGCCCCACGGAAAGAGCTCTCCCACACTTTTTCTCCTCTGCAGATCTCGACAATCTTGACGACCTAATTCCCACAACGAACAACCCCTATCTCCATACCACCACCGCAACACCCCCATCCATTCTCGTTCTCTTCCCAACACATTCAGAGCACCACGTTGATTCATATATGTATTAAAGGGGCATTAGGGATCAATTCTTGATATTCAACATCCCTGTGAAGCAGCAGTCCTCTTTAGGTACCTTTCTGCTTCTGTCTCAGCACTTCTGTTGATTTCACAACATTGGTTTTCTTGGATTTTCCTTGCCATGATATCTTCGATCAGGAGTTTGCTTGATCAGTGATTGAATATGGTTTGAGTTCTCTGCCTTGTCATCGTTCCATTTGAAAGAATATTGAGTTCTGGACTAGATAGAATTAGGAGAACCCACAATATATAGAGATTTTTTCTGTTTAAATATAAGCAAACAATAGTTTGCTTGCAAGATTTTCTGAAGATATCTGAGAAAAACATGTGAAACTTACAAAATTACAGATTATGGAAAAATCATATACGTATGGGAGGTTACATCTGATCTGATATGAATCTATATATAACATGTAAAAGTATATGAGTTGCGAAGAATACATTCCAAGATTTTATATTAGATCAAAATGGAGTCTATATCTTTGCCAGATTTATAGCTTTTTATGGAGCCTACAGAATAGTGGGGAAATCATATGCATGTGGATCATCATATAGGATCCTTATCAGTACAACACAAAACAAAATGCGCAAGTTGAAAAAGTATATAAGCATATATTGCATGTTTTAATGTATGTTGCAAAATAATATGAGAACCGTATGTACTAGACACCAGTGTTTTGTCAAAACTTCTGGAGTTTTGGAGAGGGTTGGCTAAATGTAGAAAATTTCTTTACCCAATCACAAGAATTGAGACCTGCTCTGATACGATATAATTCAACTCTCCAGGAATGTCATGATTTTTTCTTGAATAATTCGCTTCTTGATATTTTTTGGAATAAATAATATGGAAGTTACATGGGGCAATCATTTTGTTAGCAGGTTTTATGGTTGAACCAGGTGATATTTGGAGGAATTACTGAAATAGTTTCTTTGTAGAAACCGACTGCCTGGAGGACCTTGAGCATTCACCATCAAAATCTTCAATATTTGATGCGTAGAATGCGATCTGTATGAGCTATGGTGCGCGTATATATGAAGGATATACCGGTTGATAGAGGCACGGTGATGGAAGGAGAGAGGAGGGCCTTCCATGTACCTCACAGAACATATCAACAGAGGCCGCAACCGCAAGGAAAACTGTTTCTCTTCAGTTATTTTAGCTTTCAATCTTTCTTCCTTCTTCTCGGTTTAACTATTTCTTTGCTGATTCTCCCTCTCATTCTGCCTCCTCTGCCTCCTCCCCCTCTCTTGTTGTTGCTACTCCCTCTCGGCATGATCGGTGTTCTTCTTGTGTTGGCTTTCATGCCCTCAGATATGCGGATTGCCGCATCATCTTACCTTTGAGAAAACTATGTATATAGAGATTTTATCCTTCAAAAAGAAAAAGGGAAATAATTTCAGTTCATCTTCTCGGATCATCTCTGGTTGTTTCTTCTCAGATGAATGATTTGAATGGTTTGTTGGTGTTTGTTTGAATGTTTGTGGCTGGTAACTCAATCCAAGAGGAGCATGCACCATCACCTGTCCAATATCTTCAACGACAATTGCATGAGAATTGGACTGCAAGGTTTCCATTGATTCATAATTAGGAGCCAAGAAGAAGCAACTATTTGCTCTCTAATTCCTCTGTTGAGTCTTGCATGCTTGGATGTATGGATTTTGGATGTGGATTTAGGTGCCCATGATGTTTATATATCATACATGTTCCTCGCCATGTATTATTGAACTTGATGAAATAATATCATAGATGCTAGTACGTGCTAGGATGCCAGAGGGATTTTTGTTGTTAGCCGGATCAATAACGTGATCATCAAGCAGTAATTTTCATGATTTATACGAATCAATGTATCACAGATTAAGAAAATTATAATCAAGCATATCTGATTCATATAATCATTACAAGATGCACGCAGGAACTAATAAAATCAATTAGTCAATATATAAATCATTTTAGGGCGAGATCCAGTAAAGACAAAGCAATAAATAAATTATGGCAAACAAAACAATAAGTAAATTAGATAAGAGATCACTGAAGCATCCATGAAATGGACTGTCTTTAGAGAAGATATCGCCCCTACAATACCGGTGCGATGGGTATTGGTGATCCGCTCCCATGATACGACGACACACGATCTTCGCCTGCGCAAACCAACGAGATCGTCCTCGAGATTACCTCAGAGAACTTGTAGCTGAGAGAAGGGAGAAGAACATTGTTGCAATCGAGAAGAAGAGAACAACGGCGGCGGAAAGTTTTCTTGAAAACGACGCGCAGGGGGAAGGTAACAAAAGACCTAGGGCGTGACTTTCCATCTTCCGAAAACGCCCTCAATGGGCGCCTCTTCGAATTTCGGACTACACCCCACTTCAGCTAAGAGTTGTTGGAATCGAGTCGAATTCTCTTAAAACAGTCAAATTATAATTAATCTGTGGAATTTATTTATTCGACTCTCTAATGAAACCCGTAGCAAAAGTATCGAGATCTGAGATCCGAATTGATTCTCCCGAGCCGAGCCCGAGCCGGTGTTGGAGCCGGAGACAGAGTGAAGCATGCACGTGCGTATGTGGTCCTCTATTCCTCCTCTCTACTTTTTCTACAAGAGCTTGGGGTGTGAACTCATTATAAGCCCACCAAAAGTTTAGAAACACTAGATGTGGTACTAAACTTCCACCCAAGCTACTCCTTGTTTCAATTTTGGGAATTCCCAACTTTCCATCCATAACCATTTTATTTCCCAATTGAAACCAAATTAAAAATTAATGTAATTGCATAGGTTTACCAAATTAAAACTTAATTACATTAACTTTAAATATAACAGTCCCCCATGAATTCATCAATTTGGAAAAGAGATTCAAAGAGAGTCAAAAAACATCTTCGGCTTCTACACTTTGTTATCAGTAAAGGTACCTTCCGGTTTGAGCCTCTATCTGAGTTTACTACTTTCACTTTAGCAGGAATGAAGTGAACTACGTCTTGAACTTTAGACCTCGGTGTTAAAGTATACGGTAGAAACAACAAAGTGTTGTTCTTGGTGCAATCTTCAGGGTTGGTGCTCTTAAAGGCCATGCACCCTTATCATGTTTTATGAGTGTGTTCAAGAAAACCCTCTTCCTTTAACTACGACCAACAATAACACTCACATAGGTGATGTTCTCCAAGGATGCACTGCTAATATCCTGCCCAAAGGCTTGAACCCATTCAGAGCCTATGCTCTTCCTAAACTTACAGCTTAAATGGCACTCAGGTTTACAGGGATAAGACACTCATGCATAAGCATTATAATAAGAGTGCTAACTAGTTCTTCAGACAGCTTGCTATTACCGCATTGAACCTACTTTGTGGGATCTCTATTCAGATAGGTTGGGTTGCTACTGTAGAGGAACTCCTAATGGGTCAGTCTCATCCCAAGCCTAGACTTTAAGAGTAAAGATCTATCAAGTCCCTTAGTCAACAGATCTTTCGTGTTGTTTTTGGATCTAACAAAATCCACAGCCAACAGTCCGCAAGATACCGAATCTCTTAACATCTTTAGTCTGATTTGTATACGTCTCCTTGTTTTCTGATTGAACTTTGAACTATTGATTTTGACAATTGCGATCATGTTATCATAATGTACCGAAATTGCAAGAACTGGCTGACCTACCATGGAAATTCCATAAAGAAGGTCCCTTAGTCATTCAGCCTCGATTCCAGTGGTATCCAAAGCACACAGCTCAGCCACAAAGGTAGACCGAGCTAGAATGGTCTGCTTTACAGACCTCTAAGACGTTGCACCGCCTCCAAGGGTAAATACATACACAATAACACCATTACTCCCAACTCCTCTATTTTCCCTATCCAGCTTGCATCATATCATTCTAGTACAGATGGATGCCTACCATGATGCAAACTAAGGGAAATAGTTCCCTTCAAGTACTTCAGTACTCGATCCAGAGTCTCCCAATGAGTACGGTCAGGACAACTAGTGTATCTACTCAGCTTTGCAACCGAAAATGAAATATCAGGTCTTGTGTAATTTGCAAGATACATTAAGCTTCCTATTACTTGTGAATACCTTAGCTGAGCTACGGATACTCCACTTTTGTTCTTAAATAGTATTTTGGATGAATCAAAAGGAGTGCTTACAGCTTTGCAATCTTGATATACAAATTTCTCAAGTACCTTCTTGATGTAGTGAGATTGAGAAACTACAATTCCATCAATTGACCTTGTCACTTTGAGACCCAAGACACAACAGCAACACTCATGTCCTTCATCTCAAACTTGCTACTTAAAAATGCTTTAGTCTCATTGATAATCCTCACATGTGATCCAAACAACATTATGTCATCAACATACAGGCACAAGACAATATACTCATCACCTTTCACCTTGGAATAGACATACTTATCGAATCCATGAATCTTAAAGCCACATGACAAAATATTTTTGTCAAATTTTTCATGCCACAGTTTTGATGCTTGTTTCAATCCGTAAAAGGATTTAACAAACTTGCAAACCTTTCCCTCATTCCCAAGTGTCGCAAGCCCATCAGGTTGATCCATATAGATCTCCTCCTCAAGATCGCCATGGAAGAAGGCGATCTTCACATCCATCTGGTGGATAGAGAGATCATATACATATGCCAATGCTATGAGCATTCGGATTGTGGTCATCCTAGTCATAGGGGAATAGGTATCAAAATAATCGATACCTTCCTTTTGCCTAAATCTCTTAGCAACTAATCTGGCTTTATACTTTTCAATTGATCCGTCAGGCCTAAGCTTTCTCTTAAACACTCATTTGCACCCAATGATAGAGCAACCTTTGGGTAAATTGACCAGTTTCCAAGTTCCATTAGCCATAATGGAATCCATCTCATATTTTACAGCTTCCTTACATTGTTTTGCTTCAGATGAAGCCATGGCTTCCTTGTAACTTGGTGGATCACCCTTGAGCTGATAGACAACAAAATCACTACCCAGATCCTTGGCTATTCGATGTCGTTTACTCCTCCTTAGCTCAATTTCTTCCGAAAGGTCATTGGGTTCAGGTTGAGTCTCAACCCCCACATTCGTTATCCTTTCCACTTGTTGTAATCGATCCTGATGTGGATGCACTCTCAATGGTTAGATTCTGAGAAATCCCAAGCTTCATAGGGAAGACATCATCAAAGAAGGTAGCATCACGGAGTTCAATAATAATGTTGACATCTATGCCCGATATCTTAGATCGAATTACCAAGAACCTATATGCATAGCTATTTTCCAAGTAATCTAAGAAGACCGCATCAACAGTTTTAGGACTTCGCTTCTTTCTCTTGTGTTCTGGGACTAGTACCTTAGCGAGACAACCCCAAACTTTGAGATATCTTAAGCTTGATTTCCTATTTCTCCAAAATTCAAAGGGATATTTTTCCATATATCTTGGAGGGACCCTATTTAGAATATGGCAAGCTATTTTCAAGATATCCTCCACATATGGATTGGAAGTCCAGAACTCCGTAGGAGAGCATTGATCATGTCAGTTAAGGTTTTATTTTTCCGTTCTGCTATCTCATTTGATTGTGGTGAATATGGAGCAGTAACTTCATGAACTAAGCCAAATAGCTTGCATTGTTCATCAAACAAGTTAGAAGTATATTCACCCCCTCTATTTGACATAAGGCATTTAAGCACTTTTCCCGTTTGTATCTCAGCCTCATTCTTAAATATAAGAATTTTTTCTAAGGCTTCGTCCTTGGTTTTCATTAGATATACATGCCAGTATCTATTACCATCATCTATAAAGGTGATAAAGTATTTCTTATTGTCTCTGATCAACACATCATTGAACTCACAGATATTTGTGTGCACTAGATCCAAGATCTCACTATCTCTAGAGACAGACTGAAAAGACTTCCAAAGTGTCTTTGCTTGCAGAAATTTCACATTTTTGGGTTTTATCAATAGTGTTTTTAGGGATCAACTCTAAATTCATCATTCTTTTAATTGAATTTAAGTTTACATATCCCAATCTATCATGCCACAGATCACAAGATTCTAAATTATTAACAACATGAGACACATAATTAGAACATTCAGAACTCAAAACATTCACTGAATCAAAGTCTACTGAATCACGTCTAATTCTAAAACAACAAATCAAAATGTGCAAAATAGCCTTTTCCATTAAAAAAACGTCATGTCTCAGAATCGCAGCTTTATTGCATTTAAAGTTCAATTCAAAATCATTTCTAACTCAATGGAGCCAGATAAAACATTGTTCTTCACGTCAGGGACATGCATCACCCTATGCAAAGTCCAGACACGTCCAGAGGAGAATCTCAATTTGACTTGTCTTGACCCCAGCACCTTGACCGCAGAATCGTTCCCCATCTTCACAGTCCCGTCAATGCAGGTCTGATAAGAAGAAAATAAAGTTCTGTCCGAACAGATATGTACATTAGTTCTCGTATCCATGAGCCGCTCATTTGGATCTTGGATATGGTATAGTTCATGTTTTACAGAGACATACCCCTCGCTAGCTCCAAGTCCAGCAGTGATCATATTCACTTGTGGACTCCCATCTGCAACTTTTGGTTGAGCCTTTAAGAACAGACAGTCCTTCTTCCAATGGCTAACCTAATTACAGTGTTAACAGGGTTTATTCTTTGCTTTTTTCTGGATCTTACCCTTTGGTTTCATTTTATTGTTGTTACTACCCTTTCCCTTCTTATCCTTACCCTTTGAGGTCATGAAATTAACCTTAGCTTGAATATCAATAGGAACGACAAGCTTTTGTTTCATGTGTTCCTCCATTTTGGTAATTGCCAACATCAAGTCATACATAGAAATTTTCCCTTTCTGTGTTTTAGGGTCATACCAAAGTCTTCACAAGACTTGGAGAATTTTTCTATGATGCACATGACCTGAAACTTCTTTAGAAGTTTCATCTCGGTGTCTTCTAAACCATGGAGCATGAGTAAAAACTCGTATGCCTGTTCAGAAACTGACTTCCCTTCGACCATAGAAAACTTTAAGAACTTAGCAATGGAGTACTTTTTCAATACCGAGATCTTTGGTATTATACTTCCGATCTAATTCTTCTCATAGCCCCCTTGCAGTTTGCGTGGAAGAACAGTATACGTCAAACAACGTGTTGGACATGGCCAATAAGATGCAAGCATGACATATACGGTCGTGTTCCTTCTATGCAGATTGCGCCTTCTGTCTATCAGGTGAGGGATTTTCCTTTTCCACCATAGGGCATTCGATTTCAAGCATCGAGATTAACCCTATAGTGGTTAACCAGATTTTCATGTGTTGTTGCCAACGTTTGAAATTCTGATCACCAAATTTTTCAAGCATACTGGTCATATCAACTCTTGATTTAAACATGATTTCCGACATGATTTTAATTCCGATTCCCAGTATCTTCTCTAAGATTGTTGTTAGCAGGATCAATAACATCAAGCAGTAATTTTCATGATTTGTACGAATCAACGCATCACAGATTAAGAAGATTATAATCAAGCATATCTGATTCATATAATCATTACAAGATGCACATAGGAACCAACAAAATCAATTAGTCAACATATAAACTATTCTAAGGCGAGATCCAGGAAAGATAAGGCAATAAATAAATTGTGGCAAATAAAATAATAAGCAAATTAGATAATATATCACTGAAGAGTCCATGAAATGGATTGTCCTTAGAGAAGATATCACCCCCACAATACTGGTGCGATGGGTACTGGTGATCCGCTATCAGGATCTTCGCCTACGCACACTAACGAGATCGTCCTCGAGAGTACCTCAGAGAACTTGCAGTCGAGAGAAGGGAGAAGAATAGTGTTGTAGTAGAGAAGAAGAGAACAACGACGGTGGAAAGTTTTCTTATGAGTAAAGAAAATGACATGCGGGGGGAGGGTATAAAGACCTAGGGTGTGACTTTCCGTCTTCTGAAAACGCCCCCATGGGCACCTCTTCGAATTCCGGAAAATGCCCCCTTCATCTAAGAGTCGTTAGATATATTGATCCCACATGAAAATAAAAAATAAGTACTATTAATTATTTTTACATTATCCCTACAACGTAACTTATTTACATTATATGCATCACGCATTAGAATTAAGAAATAAAATTTAAAAAAGGTTAAACCACATATACACACACTTATTTTAATGTCTTTTAATTTACAACTCGCAAACTATCATGAATTTTGAGTTTATTCAACGACAACAAAAGTCTTTTCCCACATTAAGTATGTTCAATTACATGGATTCTTTGACTTCGTTAAGATCTATCTTGGGTCATTCTTGGGCTTAATCCAAATAACTATGATCCCTTCGGATAGCCTCATACCAACACTTCTTGGGTCTTCCTCTCCCTCTATTAGCCGACTCAACATCCTAACTCTTGCATCTTCTAATTGGTGCATCTATCGACCTCCTTTACCAATGACCAAACCATCTTAACGGGTTTTCTCTCATCTTATCCTCTATAGGAGATACACCAACTTTCCTTTGATCACATCATTCCGAGTTTGATCTTTCTATGTATGACCACACCATCCATCTTAGCTTTTTGTTTTTGCTATTGGCATTCTCTACATGTCTATGGTTCACAGACCAACATTCATATCCATAGAGCATAACAGCTCACACGACTGCGTTGTAATACTTTCCTTTGATTTGCAAAGGAATTTCTTAACACAAAGAACAATTGAGGTTCATTTTCACTTTAGCCAACCTACATTTATTCTAAGAGTATTAATTTCAAGTTTATTCCTTATAAAAATTTAAATCAATTAATCTTCTAAAAAAACTTATTTATTTAATTTAACCATATTTATTATGTTTAAACATTTATTTAGTATTTATTCTTTTACGGAATTTCCCAGGGGTGGCACAGTGTCACCCTCAAGTCTCAACATCTAGCCACCTCCTCTTATATTCAAGTTTAAAGTCACATGCAGGGGCGGAACCAATATATATCATGGAGGGGTGATAACTAGGGTTTGACGAGGGTCTAAATGATCCACACAAGGCGGGACCACGATGTCGCTGGCGCGGACCGCTCACTAAACCCTAATTAATCAACAATGAACCCACAACAGTATAAATCAAGAAGTGAAAGATAAGTGTGGAGTCAAATTTATTTTAACTCTACATAAAAGATGTATAGGTGTAAGTATGTAGAGGTCGAACACAGGGAGCAAGGCAGGATAGATCAAGCAATGATGCACAAAAATGTGTTGTGATTAATTGTCTACAATTATGCCAATGTTTTTGTGGGTTTTTAAATTTTTAAATATTTTTATTTTTTTAATTTTTAATTTTTTATTTTGATTTTTAATTTTCTGGTTTTATATACTTTATTTTTTTAATAAATAGAATATACAAAAAAGAGGTGATAAGATAGTTATAAAAATAAGGAAAAATGCTCAAAAATAGTAAATAAAATATTTTTGATCTTTTTATAATTTTATAATGTTTTTATGATTTTTGAGGATTTTCTGAATATTTTTAGTATTTTTAAAATAAAAAATACTACAAACAGTGGAGAAAATAAAAGGTTGAAATTAAAATGGGAATGAAAAATAGTAAACAGTAACAAAATTTTCCCAAATTAATTTTAATTAAAAGACAAAATATAGAAACTAAGAACTTGAGTTTGTATTTTTAGGAATTTTCTAGAATTTTTTTAGATTTTTACGGAAGTTTTTAGTTGTTTTCTAATTTTTAAGGTTTTTATTTTGAATATTTTAATGATTTTTGGATTGACAGTAAAACACACTAAAATAGACAAAATATATTTTTTTTGGAATTTTTTCAAGGTGTTTTGATATTTTTTGGTATTTTCTAATGCAAACAGTTGCTAAAATGCATGTTTTTTATTTTTAATAAATATTAAAATGCAATAAAAATGCAGTACAAAAATATGGTGTGAATGAGCAAGCACACAGGAGCCTAAGTTAATTTTTTTTGGAATTTTTTGAGTTAAAATGATGCACTAAATAAATAGGGAAAGCAAGCAAAAATACAAGGCCTGACAGGGGTATAATACAATTAGACAAACATCTAGGGGTCAAGGTGCAAATTTCACACAAAATATAATACTGAATATTGCATTTAATGGACCAAATACAAAATCCAAGAGCCGCAAGGGTATGCCTGCAAATATCCCAACCAAGCGCGTGAATAGCACGCGCTTGGGAAGGGTATAAATGTAATTTCTAAAACTACGGGGGCTTTAATGCAAATATTCCAAAAATATTACACGTGATATTCAAGTTTCTGGACTGAATCGAAATAGCAAGACCCGCGAGGGGTCCTCTGCAAAATGCCCCGTGCCTCACGTGTACTGGTCACGTGAGGTGACGTGGCGAGGAGCTAAGTGCAAATATATAAAATACAGGGGCCTAATATAATTATTATAAAACTTTTTTAAACTACCACTGAAAGTTCATGGGCTAACTAGTAAATACAAAAATAGTGGGGGAAATAGTGCAAAATACCCACGCCTAACGCCTCGTGAGCAATCCGACGGCTGATACGCATTCACTTGCCACGTGTCGACTTCTCCTCGCACGATGACGCTTCGCGTTGGACGGCGATGATTAGATCCTTGGCTGAAGATCTGACGATGGAGGGCCTGGCGCGATCCAATGGCTATTGGGCGATCTGGAGGCACGACCCGATCCGACGGTGGGGAGATGCGGAGGAAGAACAGGGAAGAACGCCGGCGAGGCGAACTTCCCCGAGCTTGATCTTCGTGCTCCAGTGACCTCTGGGCTTCAAAATGGGGCTGCGGCCTCCTGGAAGCTTCCTCGAAGTGCTGGTAGGTCCAAAATACCTTGGCAAGGGCCGAGGTTCGCTGGAGGCACGAGCGGAGCTGGTGGAGCTTCGTGACCTCCGACGAAGGTCAAAATGACCCCAGGGTGTTCGTTTAAGTCCAAATACCTGCAAGAAAGAGTGAGAGGACCCAGGGAAAAGTGCCTGGGTCCCGCGGTGGTGGAATGGCGGTGAAAGGTGGCGCAAAGGTGATCGGCCGGAGTTGCGCTCCGGCGAAGTTGACGTGGAGGATGATTTGATCGATGAAAGCGAAAGATTTCTTTGGGCAAAATGTTCCTAAGACTAAAGCAAAGAAAAATGTAAAAGAAAAGAGAGGAGAGGGGCTGCCTCGACGGTGGATCACCGGAGGGAAGGGTGTACCTCGACCGCCGGCGAAGGGGGAGGGTGGTGGAAGCACCTCAAGCGTCGCTCGACCTACCCGAAGGTCGCAAAGGGGAGCTGTCACCTTCTCCTTGTGATTGGGCACGAAAAGGGAGCTAATCCTATGGAAAGAGGCGTTCAAAATTCAAAGGGAAGAAGAGGCTCCATTTTATGGGGTTTGACTCAGTGACTTGGGTGCTTCAAAGATCGAGAGGAAACGCCTCGCACAGTGATCCAAAGCCCAAGATTTTCCTTGGGCGTGAATAACTAGTAACCGAGGAGCAAAAATGCAGAAGAATGCGACATGAAAGGAGGAAACGGGGTGGTCTCCAAAATTCGCCAAACAAGGGCAAAAATCAAGGTCTGACAGGCGCCCAGGAGGAAAGTCAGAGTGTTGACCTTGATCAACAGTCCAGAGCACCTGGTTGGTCCACGTGGACCAACCAGGAAAACCTCCTGAAAATACCTTAAAAATGATTTAAAAATAGTAAATGATTTATTTAATTTTTGGTTATCAAATAAAAAGTGTTTATAATTTTATAAATTATTTTATGGTGATTTTTAATTATTTTTATGAGGTATATTTTTACAATTTCCCTTTTATACCCCTTTATAGGTATATTATCTATGTATTTTATTAATTTATTTTTATTTTGTGATTTTAATTCATTTATTTTTGTTTATTATTTTATAAATTTGTAAAATACTTTTATACACTTAAAAATATTTTTATTTTATTTTTCTGAGGTATTTTATACACTTAATAAAATAAAAGTATTAGTAATATAGGTATGTATATATGTCTTGTACCTATGTATTATGAATATACAAGTATTTTATTTTGTATTTCTTTTGTACGTTTATTCTGATTTTAATGTACAAATATATTATAAGTAATATTTACAAAATTATAAAAATATAAAAATACAAAATAATGAATAAATAATAAATTGAATATTTTAATCTGTACAAGTATACAATAGGGGTCCAAAACTCAACTTTCAAACCGTAGCTCCGCCAAATGCGAAACCGCCATTAAATAGCTTATTTTAAATTATATACAATTAAAGGTGAGTTTGATGCATTTGGAGTTTTTATTTGTGAGATACGGGTCTGGGAAGTTGGGATTCTAGGTTTTTATTCAAATCATAACTTTTTATCTGTACATTATTTTAAGTGAAATCAATTTTGTATTTTTATTTATTAAATTATCTACAACTTTCATGTACAAAGTTTCTTTATTTGAGGTATAAAAGTGAAACCAAAAATAGGTCCCAAAATGAATGAAGAATGAATAAAATAAAGTGTATTTTTGTTGTATTTTGGCCCTTATCTCCCCTTACTTTATTCCTTGTCGACCTATTCATCAAGATGCCTAGGTCTCGTGGTTTCAGGTCATAAAATATTTACAATATTTTATTCTTTTTCTTTTCTTTTATTTATTCTATAATTTTGGCTTTAATTACAGTATTTTATACACTATTTACATGCACATGCATGAATGCTAAGATGCTCTAATTAAGGGTATTTACACGCATTTGCTAGTGTTTTTGAGGCCAAAAATTATAGAATAAAGATGATGAAATGA